>JAFMSR010000693.1:0-44645 GCA_022818135.1 Saxidomus purpurata | reverse complement strand
AGATGGAGAATGCTTAAGATCCTACGTAGGACTGCATCAAGCCCTTGGAGCTCTCGGTGCCAATCGGACCATGGGCCTCACGCTGACCGAGTTTAAGAATGGCTTCACACTGTGGGGGTTTGATGTGACGGCTGATCAAGGGAGTGAAGAAGGACAGCTCCATCCTATAAAAACGGGGAACCTACGCATAGAGCTTCAGTTTGCTGGACCACTCGATCACCCGATCAACGTGCTTGTGTATGCTGAATACGACAATCAGATTGAAATCAACGGCATCAGAGAAGTGATCACGGACTATTAATCCTACGATTCATCATCATCATCATCATGGAAGAGAACTATGAGAAAACACTAGAGAAAGCCTATATGGAGGTCGTGTCTGAACCTCCTCCTGACAAAAAGGCGAAGTATGACCAGAATCATTTGGACCACAATTTGGCTCAAATTCAAAGGGATTTAGAGACAGCCGTGATAGAGAACTTGCAGACATTGATCTATGTTATGGTTCACAAAGACTGCTCGGGATGTCAAATTGATCACCCGAGTCAACTGCAACACGTGCTCTGCATGGCCGACACAGACATCTGGGTGGAGTTATACAATGAGATTGCCCTCAAAGAACTGGATCTTCAAAAAGTCATCGCTCAGTGGTATCCCATGCTTTGTGAATATCAGTCCACCCCTGATGAGATCATTCGAGCTTACGAACTCTGGACAGATTTAAAGCAACAACACCAAAACCAAGAGTCAGTCTGGATCAACAAGTGGGCCGATCGGGTCAAAAAAGTGTGGAACTATGGATACAATTGAACTGCAATATATTCTGGATAAATCGATCATCTTGTCTCCTTTACATGCACTGATGTGCCCTAAGGATCTTTTACCGATCGAAAACCACCCCATGTGAAAGCTTACATTGTGAACACCCACAACTCAGATCAAGCCGGAGAACATTGGGTGGCTATCTTCTTCAAGGAAAATACAGCCATCTGCTTTGATTCGTATGGACTACCTCCATTGGAAGACCATATTCAACCTTTCCTACAGTACAATACCAGACATTACTCAATGAATTCAATGAGACTTCAAGATGGAAGAACACTTATGTGCGGTGTTTACTTTCTTTTTGCCTTGGACATGTTAGTACGAGGTTGTGATCTGAATACAGTTCTCACCACCCGATTTAGACCCAGACGTTATTGGGACAATGATAAAGCAGTGGCACGGTGGTTTAGACTATGTTATGGACAATTGTACAGGCTAGCAACACAGGTGCCAAAAACACCTCCGTGTCAGTGGTGTACCACAGAGGGTAGAACCTCACAGGATAATGCAGCTTATTCTTTCAAATGTCTCGTCTCACATAAAATCGTTTATCATAATTCATAAAATGTATTCTTGTTTTCTTTGTTTATTTTTTTTCAATACTTGTTCATACAGTTTCAATACTTGTTCATACTGTTTTCAATACTTGTTCTTGTTCATAATTAATGATTCAATAAAAGACATCAAAACTAAAATGTGTTTTGTCTTCTTTTCCACCTTGTGTTCCACCTTGTGTTCTTATGGGGAAACATTCCCTATAAAACAGACCTATATTGGTTTAAAGTTTATAGTTCCACTCATACCACGGTCATACCACCTGCCATAAAAAAAGTAGTGAAGATCAAATCGTGATTTTTGACAATAACAATGGTGTACAGACCAGGAATGTTAAAAGAAGACAGAGATAGACCATCAACCCATGAAAAACGTATTAAACCAGAGGTGAAACCGTTGAAATTACTTATAAAAGTAACTGACATCACGGAATGCAATCAAGGACCTCTTCTTGCATCTTTTGGATATACACCAAATCATCACATTGCTATGTGTGAAAGACAATTCAGACTGATGCCTTGGTCTGAAACTGCGCTGAACGGGAAACTGACTTTCAGAACCAGGATAAGATTCAACTTATCCTTACCGAAAAATCAAGCATCCTACGACCGGAAAAGCTTCAAGACCATGCTACTCTGCACTAAAGCTTTCAAATGGACAGTATCCATGGAATTTGAAATCTACGAACGTGAACTTGGATTACTCTTGAAAACAATCAAGAAATGGTTTACATTGGGAACTATTGGATATATTCATAAACCCGGAAAAAACATTACCATCACCCCTCCAATGAAAGCTATACTAGGGGAAGACTGTAAAATTGAAACTGAAGATAGAATAATACATCTTCAGACTAAGAAACTCTGCAATGAAATAACAAAAAGAATCGTAGACACTACGGAACTCCTCTACATGAGGACCATAGAACATGGACGTATACGATACCACATGTCACGGTACATGTCACGGTGAAGATAAGCAGGACAACAAAAAAACAAAAGACAATATCGATTTGATGTAATTTATTGAATAAAAAACTTATAACTGTAAACAAATGTTTGTTTTTTTTATTTTAAAAGGAATCCCCATACTGCCACTCTTTTCCAATGAAAAGCCCCCATATTGCCATATTTCCCCCATAAAAATCCCCCATACTGCCACGATAAACCCCCATACTGCCACTCTTTCCCAATAAAAATCCCCCATATTGCCATATTTCCCCCATACTGCCAACCTATACTACTGATAGACTTATTCGGACCTTTTATTTCTGGTAGTTCGTAGTAATGAGTTTTTTTAAATATAAACTTTATTGGTTATTATACGCCGAATAACGCGGTACTATTTGTATGTCATGATGAACACTAACAAATTGCAAACCCGGCCTCGACCAATCATATGCTGTTGCTACGGATCTGCATAATTATTATGTAGTTCAATCTGTAATGACAGGCCAAAACATAGCTATTCCTATTTTGCCATAAGGGGAAAAAAATGTTGAAATATATTGTTAGTCTGGCCATTATCCGTCGCACATTTATTGATACAGACTGGGCAGACATATACATGTATGTGTTTAGTATACACTGCATATCACGTTACGCTGCTTTCGGTTTCATCTCATATGCTGACAGTGAAAGTAGAAATTCCAGAGATCATGCGCATGAATTTCTTCTTTAATTTATTTATATATATATATTTATTTTTTTTGCTTATGAGAGGTCGATTTTAGGCATTCTCTACCTTGGTGTGCCGACATGTCTGCTTTATGCCTATGAATAAATATTTGCACTCTCTCAGGGGTCTGTCAGCGAACGAGGGTAAAACGAAAATTTTCAAACCTAGTAATATCGTGTCAAAGGTCATTTTCAAGGTTGTCTAAAAGTGTCAGCATTTGCCTCAGACGTCTGAGTTTTCAATATTCAGGAGCTGTTGGCATAGCCTTTATAATATACAGACAAAATGCGTTGCATACGGTTACTTCTATAGATGTAACTTTTTTCCGGCACATTTTTTTTGTATATATATATATATAATGAATTAAATGAAAATGACTTGATATGGCTTTAAAATAATGATTTAATTAACTAAATTAACTGTGCTACGCGTTTCATACAATTTATCAGGCACAATTATATATATATATATATATATATATATATATATATATATATATATATATATGGAAGACCAAACCTGTCTCAACCTGCGTACTCGTACGTGGTGTGGAAAGGATATGACTTTTAAAATAAAGATTAGCCTTTATAATATACAGACAAAATGTGTTGCATACGGTTACTTCTATATATAGAGAGAGAGAAATATGGAAGACCAAACCTGTCTCAACCTGCGTACTCGTACGTGGTGTGGAAAGGATATGACATGGTGTGGAAAAGATATGACATGGTGCGAATTGGAGTTCCGGAAACAGATGCGCTAGACAAATTCGTTGACACAAAGGTAGATGAACTTGCGTTTTGAGTTTTTTTTAACGTTTGCGGGTGCTGTATTGAAAAAAGCGGAACGTTACACAGTATATGGGTAATTCGTATACAAGCACCGTGGAAGTTTCAGAGAAATATATTTGAAATTGAATGAGCTATGACAATTCTCCTGCAAGCAATTATTTTAAAATTGTTGTTGTATATAAATTATTGTGTGTACCGTAGAGTATTTGCATTTTCCCCCATTGGTTTCTATTTATATGCCCGTGTCTTCATTCATCACGAAATGTTAATCTGATCGAAATTGACCAAATTTTGAAAATGTCGAAGCTGGATGCTCAGGAACTCGCCGTTTTGCATTGCGTTCGGTTTGCGCATTTATTTTGAGTAGAAATCCGATCGGAATGGTCTGTTTTTATGAAATGATGAAAGTTGAAACATATCTAACCTATAGAAAAATGTATTCAATTTCAGAGTGAGGATAAGTACATCATTTTAATTAAATTTATTTAACCGAGAAAATGTTATTTCACTCCGTGATCTGCCGAGACCATTTTGAGTACTGTAATTTCAAACGAAGATCACTTTTGTTAAAAATATTTTCGGAAAGGATTATATACGGCAGCTGATAATCGAGATATCGTTATAAGATAAAACGAAAACGAAAGTATAACAGAGGTAATAATTTATTGAAGCGTACATTGAGCGTAAATTAAAGATAAATGCTTATTTATATAACTATTGAAGAAACAAAGTTTCTGTCAGATATCTTTCAACAAAGTTCTGAGAAATGATAACATAAGAATATTGTTTGTTCGGGGTTTGTAATGAAACGTTTGATTTGTTCCGTTTATCATGGAAAGAAAGAAGTACCGGCACAATTATCCGCATGCAAAGAACAAAATGTCTCCAGTTTGCCGACCCGCTCTAACGCAACATACTGACACGCCGAAAGTGAATGTACAAAATACGGAGCACAGTTTGCACAACTCGTGATATTTTAAGGGTCATTGTGGTATTCACACCAAATTCAACAGTATTCGGTTATTTACAGATGGACAATTTAAAATAGTAGTGATAATTTCGAGTCTGTAATTTTACACTATTTTGCATCTAAATGTAGCGATCTTGAATATTAGCCGGATAGTTGGTTAGAATCCTGTCAGGAGCTGACCCCATCATTTACATTACTTTCGCGAAAGTCTGTGAAATAGCCACAAGTAACATCTTTCTTAATTCTTTACACAAAGATGTACTCAAATATAATTGATACTGACTTATATTAAACAAGAAACTATTTTTCATCATCCTTTTCATTAGTTAAAACATTTGATCACCATTTTTTTCTTTAAACATTAATTGAATTGTGTGTTACATCATTATGTGCTTATACATTAACTTATTAATATTAATTTTTCATCAAAATATTTCCATATTTACCGAACGTGTCTGTTACCATCAACCTATGTAACTTCTTCTATTAGGGAAAGGTCGTATTTAATGTTGTTAGAACTTGTGACCTGACCCTTTTTCCATACATTTGTTGTCATATGGTGTATTTTCCTTAATATTGTAATTATCATGAGAAATAAAATTTGTTTAAACATATGTGAATGACCAGAATCTGCAATAAACCGGTACCTCTCATGGCTATTAATGGGCCTACTATCAGAAAGAAAAAAGTAACATATAGCAAGTTGCTTACAGTTCTAAATTATCTTCGCTTTAATCAAGAAATAATAAATGTCTCACTGTATTTTATCTTTGAATAAAATATAGCCAGAAGCTTGGATGCATAGTATTTTTCGCATCCAAACGACTTTCTTTAAAAACTATCCTGAACTTTATTTAACCCGCAGTATTAATTACTTCATTGTATCTTTAAAACGTGAAATACGTTTCGACAGATTTGTTTACATACGTCATATCGTTACTTCGTTTACCGCACATTGTCCTTGAAAAACGTGATGAATTTTTATCGTTAATTAAAATACAGGCTTTTCCCTTTATGTTTAAATAGGAAAAGCAGCCGCTTGTGCTAGAATGTAATTTTGGAAATAAATAAAATATGATAAAGTTAAACTTCATTTAAATTGTTTTATAGTCACCGGTCAACCCAAGGATTTTCCCCGAGCAGAGTCCCTACATTACTGTATGAACCAGATCCTGCGTGTACATGAACTGCGAAAACTCCCCTCAGATTCAGGTTTAAGATGCGAATGACAGGGAATCTTGGTACTAGATCCTACTTAGTTTACAAATAGACTCCTTGGTTTTTTATGTGTCCGGTGTATTAAACTGATACACGCGATTTTAAACCAGTTCATCTCTTTATGGTATAAAACACTGAAACTTCTAGTGCCCGGGACGGTATTCAAACCAAGGACCTCCAGATTGGTATTTCAGAGCGTAAACCACTGCGCCACCAAAATATTTCAGTGAAAGATTCTGTACAGTATTGCATTTGTTGTAGGCCTATAATTCTTATCAACACATTTACCTACTCTTCTCTTGTAACAAAATCAGTTAATTTCAAGGTATGATGGTATTAACATTTTCCATGTGTATACATAACTTACCGTGATAATTGTACTGATAATTGACATCACACTTCATATTCATGTTCAGTGTAAAATCACACTTCTGTTAACTGTTTTTTATTTTGATCCATAATTCAATCATATACAGTGGCGCCTGCGTGTGGGTTCCCCGGGCACACTGTTTCTTTCGCGTGCAACACGAACGCCACACGCTTCACGGTTCCACTCGATTAACCGTGTAGCCAATCATAACTATGAATAAAACGTGCATCGTTCCAAACCGGGTATAACCGTGCAGCCAATCAAATAAGCACACTAACCGTGCAGCCAATCAACATCGAGATGATATAGTCGGACATGTTAGGCAGATATATCTGACAACGATTACATTTGACAAAGTATGCAGAACTAAATGCCTTTGTGAATTGGTAAGTGCTTCGGCAAATATATTCCATCTGTCTTGCAAAACAGAATAAATCAAGTGATGACATTGCTACATCTTTATAAAAGGCTACCAGTCACCTGGTCACCTCGTACTCGGTTAAGTCAACACGTGGCCACACGAAAACACCAAATCTACCCAAATCTTACCCAAATCTTACCAAATCTTTTCAAAACATACCCAAATCTTCATGAAATAAGCGTTTATTTAAACTTAGAAGTTCATAAATGTGTTAACAGAAACAAAAGCACAAAATTGTGCGAATAAATCGTGTTTTTATTGAATATTATATACGATATCTCACGTTAACAGGTAACACCGGAGAAGACATGCGGCGATCGTAAGATTTTAAGATCATGACAATTACACATCGTGAGAAAACATGATCATGAAATGTACACATGTGAAGCTCTTTCCTTCTTTTGCGCTATTTTATTATACATAGAATGAACATTTCTGGAATATAAAATATATCAGAAGTTTACTCACATGCTTGAAAACAATACGAAATTCTTGAAGAAACAAGGGAACATGACACAATATAAATTAAAGTAAATATGCGATTGTTATATCGGCAGTTATTACAACTGATTACAAAGCATTTCGAAATATATTTTTCCTCCTTTCTTATTCCTGTCCATTTTATTTTCTGTATAATATAGGAGTCTTCCCAAAATCGTACCGAAATCTTCTACATATAATTGTCGTTAACATATTCACGTTCTCGTACATCATTGCTTTCGTACAATCTCAGTATGAATGAGTACAAGACAATACTAAAAATGTTTCTTCTGTAATGCTAAATTTCACGTGCAGCGATCATAAACATTACCAGGGTCATAAGAATGCATATGTAATGTACGAACAGTGATATTTACAATATTGTGCATAATCAAATTATATTGACTTAACAATATAGTTTCCTTTCCTTTGACTAGAAATGGTCACCTAATACACCTGAACTGTTGCCAGATAATTTCAAATTTTGTTGAAAAACTACCTAATAAATATGCGGTATATACATAATAAAACTAGAATCTAGGGTTTGTAATTGCAAACAAAACATTCGAAAAAAATCTCAAATGGGACTTGCAAGTACTTTGTCAAAGGATTTGTTTGATTTGTAGTTCTACAATTCAACGTACGATTGCTGCAGCATTATTTTCGCATCTATACAATCACATACTAGATAGGCAATTTCTTTAAATCATGCAGTGGCTCACAATTGAAAATCGCTGTTTCCAATATGCAGGAAGTATATTTTACAACATTTATTACTAAAAATCACTCCATAATACGGCAACAAAACACATACGCTATAGTTTACGATCCTCCCCGAGGCAAAACTGTACAAAACTCACGCACTACTCATTCCTTTCAATATTTAAGAGTGTGGAATTCAGTCCCTCTTACAATTGGTAAAGGATGTTTTAAAATATAATTATTAAAAGCTTGTATCATATAATAAGTATTACACTGTTCTGCACATTTCTCGATATTTGTTGCTAACTCTTTGCATAGTGATTATTTATTTTAACTAAAATGTATGATGTTAAATGCATATACTTGTATTTTCACAATTGACTATAATATTCTCTTGTTTGATATACATGCATACGTGTGTGCGTATCTGCGTCCGTGAGTGTACGCGTGTCTGATAAGTTTAGTGTAATTCATAATTTCAGTAATTTATGTAACTCTATTTTTTTCGAGATTCTGTTTCAGTTGCAAGGACGTGAATTGTCAAGATTTTAGAAAACAAAACCACTCGAATAAGAACATTGGTGTTTGGTGATATTAATACTTTACTGAGTAGTGTGGCATGTAATCATGCGTGCGCAATTGAGTATCTATCCAAACTAGGAACTGGAACGTAACTGATTAGGTTTAGCGTATGCAGTAATGACATTACTCGTGCACAGCACACATGACCCACAGGACTGTTAAAGTCGGTGTGCGCTACAGCTATAACTATTGAAGAACAACATATATTTCCGAAAACGATTGTTCCCATAATTTTGTTAAAAAAATGCTTTCTACATCGGTTAAAGGGTGAACTGCGTTTCACGTATATTTCGTACGTTTTTATCTTCTGCATACCCCCTATATTTTATAACGGGTGTTAGTAGTTCAATACATACTGATATAGAAGTGTATAGGGGAAACAGTTACTATAACTGAAGGATAATTACATTCGTTTGCTGGTGAGGTTCGAACTACGTAAAGTTGCCTGAAGTTCCACATGCATCACGTTCGAATGTGTTCAGCTCATCTGTAACATGAAGATCTTCGCACTGTAGAATAAACATTGCATCGAACCGCTGCAGCGATAGATTCCGTGACATGTTATGTATATTTTGTGAATAACGAGATTTAAACCATTCAAACACAAACATGTACGACTGACCATAACGATGAATTAATGCGCATGATTTTAATTAACCTTAGTACATTAGTGTATTTCTAGAGACTCAGGTGATGAGTTCCTTAGATAGCCCAGTGTTCGAATTCAGCAACAATAAATGTGCATGTTAAAAGAAAGATGGAACGCAATATACATTACAAAGTTATATGTATGAATTATAACATACATGTATTTTACATATACGCATATAAACTGAAAAGCATGTTGCAACCATAAAACAAACATAATGTAAGAAACTGAACAGTCGCAAACCACGAAGGTTTTGAATTGAGGCAGGTTTTTTCATGACCCGACTTATATACAAGAACGCTGAAAATAAACGTATGTAATTAGGTGAAACACGTCTTATATTAAGTGTTTGATTTGATTTGAAGCAAATTTTAAAAAGTCCGTCATAAGAGCAAATATGTTAGCTTGAATTTGTGGATGAGACCTTGGCATGTCTCCCATCATGCCTCTTATATTAAGGATACACCAGGGGGTGTTGAACTTATACCGATTATGCCTTCCTTAAAAAAGGAAGTACAGGCAAGCTGCATATCATTTTAAAGCTTATGAAATTTCCTTTTCAACTATGTAACGGTAATTTATTATTATTTTGTATATTTATGCAAATGCAGATTTTGTGTTTTTCTAAAATGTGATTCAACTCTTCCATTATTCAACTTTGGTGGTCAAATTGTCCTTCCATGTATCTACACGGTATGATTTACAAAAGGGTATCTTGGATTTAATTTATTTCCCCTAGGGAAAAAGTTATAGTAAAATCAAAGTTTTGTACTGACATATTATGTACCACCTATACCAAAAGGGTCATAAAGTTTGAATGGAATCTTTTATCAAAATTCTGAGATATTCTTTTTAAGTTAATACATCAAACAGTCCCCCTGTCAAGTTTCGTGCAATTTGATTCAGAATTGATGGATTTGAATCAGTTAGAACATTGTCTACAAATCTGTGATTGCACTTCTGGAAAATGAAGAAAAATGGAATCTGAATGAAACCTCCCATTTATACACATAAAATATAAAAGTACTGCCCTCTCCTTAACACTGACCAAGCTAAAGAGCTTATGGTACTACATTTTGTTAAAACCAAGCTAATTTCTATGAATATTAATGAGATTTTAACAAAAATTCTTGGTAATCTACCAATGCTGGACACCTCAGTTTGAATAGCTTAATAAGCATTAAATGTAGCAATAAAGTCAATCACCTGGCAAGCTATAAAATGGCCATTATGTTGATGAGGTTATTCTGTGAGGGGCATTACCATTATCGTGGCAATAAATTACATCAGCATGGATTTAGAAGTACAGCTAAAAGAGAAAATGTCTGTAATGGGATAAGTACCAAACGTTTTAATGATACAATATAAAGCTTCTGGGTGCTGTGGGGCTCGTTTTAAGGGGGGTGCGTTTTTGGTGCGTGACATTCCCTGTTTGATATTATTTTTGTTTTTAGTGCATTTAATTATTAATATTTTATAAGAACTTAATAGTTGGCAAGCAATGTTATGCTTTATTTAAAAAATCTAGCAATATAACTAATAAATCAATAATGTTGAAAATTGTCAAAATATAATGTTTGTATCACTACAATATGACAATACTTGCTGAAAAAAACACCTTCAGAGATACATACATGTACTCGTGATACCAGGTGGTACTGCCTACTAAAGTGCACACTCTGCAGGCATAAATTAATAGCTGATAAAAAGATTGAACAGAATGTTTGTCAATGACATGTTAATAGAATATATTAGTATGAAGCTATGTGAATGCTTCAATCAATGTCCCCCTTTAAATCTGGCTGTTTTTGGATGTTTTTATCGTGATCACATAATAATACATTTAGAGTTGTTTCTAATTTAAAGTTATCTTCTGGTGCCAGATAAATTAGTAGAGATAGTGATGTACTATGATTCTACATATGTATGGGCCAATATTTGACATTCTACATGTTTGAACGGGCAGAGTGAAAGTTACCAATGGGATATTAATTAGCTTTATCTAGCAAATTACACAAAACATGCTTGTGAGAGATTCAACGTTATAACTGGAAACACTCACATAACATTTTCATAAATTCAGTTATCTTTTATAGCAGGTATAAAAACAAAAATAATATCAAACAGGGAATGCCACGTACCAAAAACGCAGCCTCCCCAAAACGAACCCCACAGCACCCAGAAGTGCACACCACCAACACTCACTCACACACACACACGCACACACACACGACACACACACAATCATGTACACACACACATATACACCACCAACATACACCAGCACACAAAGCAAACACACGAGGACAAAACGAACAATTAAAGGAACACAGTGGTTAAGTTACTAATAACTATTTATTATGTTGATAAGTCCTGCAAGTTTCCAACTGACCTCACTAGGGCAGGTCAAATCATTGTTATTACCTGGAACCAATTCGATTGGACACTTTCCCTTACAAAGTATCCCCTTGAGAAAAGTAAGGTAGTGCAACTGTAATGGACACCTTTCCAAATCTAATTTGACATATTATTTTCATTATCTATATCATGTCACTGATTTATTTGCAAAATTTCAGGTAGGCTTACTATCATTAAAAAAAATGAATTTTTCCTTCAAGACCCCATATTCCGCTTTCTCTTCAAATAAATTGACCCCTAGGGTAGATTAAAGTTCTATAATTCTCTCACATTTGTAAATTCTGTAACAATTTTGGTGTCTATAAAACAAGTAATAGTGACAGAATTATAAATCAGACATTATAAGACATTCTTGTAAACCAACAATCTACAATTGCCAATTATCCATGGCAACCCAGCATAAAATGGAAGCGGTCCCAGCTGAGAAAAAAAGAGGTTGTGTAAAATTAAACGAGTCTCAAGTCAATAATATGAATACTCAGTTAGTATTTATGATTTATTTTTATTAAATAACCTATTTGCAGTTAATAAAACAAACAAAAAAACAATTTGCCCATCTAGTTTTTGAAAAAAATAAGAAAAACTAACGTCTATGTCAGATATTTCAACCATTTTATTCCAATTATGTCACCCCTAGGGTTTTCATAAGTTCCAAATTTAAACTTTTGTTAAATAATTGTATCATATTTAATGTGTAACTATTACAAATGAATACCAGAACAAGTTTTAAACTGCAATAAAACAGTATTATGAAACTACATATATCACTGAAGTTGATTCAATCCCCTGCAAGGCCACCTTGACACAAGCAAAATAGAAATTTATATGCAGTTTTCAAAATTCAAGTACATAATATCACATTTTCAGTGATTTCAGAATTTTTTGTGTCTAATTATTATAAACAAATGCCAGAATTATTATTCAGCTAGAATAAAACAATTTTTAGCATGTCAAATTTTCTAAGGAAAAAGAAGGATGTATTGTCATAGGCTTGGCTCATGCGCGTCTGCGTGAGCGTGCAAAAGTTAAATATTGGCCATAACTTTTTTCTATTACAAGATGGATTTAGTTCATATTCACACATAGCAATCCTAGTGACAAGACCTTCACACTGACCTAATATATAGTGACCCTGACCTTCAGTTGACCTTGACCTCTTCACCTACAACAGCAAAAAACATCATATGTCAAAAACTTTATTATTATTGGACATTTTTGGTTCATATTCAATCGTACAACAATCCCTGTGGAAAGACTTAAACAGGACCCTACCTGAAGCAAAATGCAAATCATATTTGTGTTACTTTTCTTACTGATAGACAGTTCAACACTGAATATGTGTTCCAGCTTATACAATGGACATCACCGAATTGAAAAAATGAAAAATCTCACAGAAATATACAAGTGTAATTCACAATCACATATGAAATTACTATTACAACATTCATTTCATATGCATGCAACATTAATCTGTCTAATTACTTTTTTCCCTTTTATTGAGAGTTTTTGGGAATAATTTCTTCCAGCACTTTATTGCATTTGAGACTCTGGGTAAACCTTCTGAATTCTTAGCAGTGAAAACATCTCGTATTGTATCTTCACCACCATGGGTGTGTAACATTCTAAAATGCATTAGACTTGGTCCAGGCCCAACAATATTTTCAGCAATAAGCTTTTTTAACACACCAGTGAAGATAAGTGGATGTAAAGGTTGGCAAGTTTAATGTTTTAGTATTGTTGAATTCCAAGTTATTTGGTACTGCAAATGGAGTGAGACTGTGTGCCATCAAATCTTTTGTTGGGAGATTCACAAACTGAAGCAATTTTCCTCAAGCCATTTCATTATGTGCATCATAGGTTTCACAAAGCAAAGATGACACAATATCTACTTGTTTCAAAGACTGCCTTGCATATAACTTTCTTAAAACAGACAGTGAATCAATAAAAGCACATTTTAAAAAATTTATACAGAGCACCAATGTTCTTCATAGTTGAAACTTAAATATGTCAATCAAAGCGCCGTCTGTTATGTGCAACTAAACATACTCTTGTGAACTTTCAAAGCCAGCTAATCATTTTTTTTAAAAGCTGATGTGATTGGAACTGATTCCACAACTTTTCCATTCACTTTCATTTCTTCTCCAAGCATGGCTATGTCAGTCACATTGGTTGCATCTTCACTAATTGGAACTGTTAGAGTGACAAATGTGTTGAATTGGGCTCCAAACTTCACCTAGACTGCAGCAATCTGTGTTATATGGAAGAAGACTCTTCCTTCGTCTGTAAATAACATTGAAGTAAACATAATAAACATGTAAGTCAATGAATATTCTTTATTTAATCTAAAGCCGGGTACATGTATATGGAGATACAATGTAAATCGTTAGGCTAATTGACCGTTTGACTTGATAGCTCAGTTGGTAAAGTGACTACTCTGACAGCGGAAGGCCCTGGGTTCTAGTCCCGGTTGAGCCACAATTGTTTAACCATTACATATCCAAACAGGAAACATTCAAAAGTATGTAACATGTTCTCTCGATGAAATAAGAATTCCATCTTACACAAAAAACAAAGTTTCTTTTTATTTTATGCTAAAATACCGCTACTTTTGTTGAGTTTGTTTCAATGAAATGTCAAAAACTGCTGGAAATATCATAAAAAGCATTGGAATGTCAATTTTATTTCACTGAAAACCATAAAATAAACTTTGTTATTCATAATATTATTATAAACAAAAAATTCAAAAAGCATTTTATTACTTTACTGCTGGTGATGCATCTAAAGATGGACCCATGTCTTCTATCAAACCACTAATGTTGGCTCGTGCAGCAAGAGAATCTTGACTGGCAATTTTCCTGAAAAGTTTCATTTTGATAAATTCAATTATTATTATTAATCAAGCGAGCTTATCAAAAGAAATCAGCATCATTTACAATAAATAATCATCCCGGTTCCGGGGCGACAGTACATCCCGCAATTATTTACTTCATTGTCAACCATGTACAGTAAATAGCGTCATTTACACGGTGTATAGCCTATAACAATTAATTGAATTATAACAAACTCCTTCTGTGTGACAGTGTCATTGTCTTCTTCTACTTTTACAATAAAATATGAATATTGAAAAAGGTACACTTAAATGAATGCAAGTACTACCATTTGCAAAAAAATGCCTTATATTGTCACGTGCTAGACATTTGATTAAGAATGGGTAGCATGTTTAAGTTGTATCCTGTACAGGTATCTGGATACGCCCCTTTTGATAATAGTTTGGTAGCGTGCTAGGTTCAGCAATGGCAGCTTCATTCAGTGGACAAACCAGTTTATACCTATTACCTATAGCTTTGTTACTTAGTATTGGTTATACCAGGACTAAACTTGTTCTAGTGTAAATACACTGCGAAATGAATAACACGAAATCCGTTGAAATTAATGACTTTAATATAGGGTGAGATACACCCTTGAAAATATTGCAGTTTACAACCAATTCAGAATAACTTCAAAGTGTTATATAGTCTGTGCAAATCTATAAAGTCAACTTGTTATATTAACAATAACAACAGTACTTGTAAATTCTAAATAACTTAGAGTGACACAGATAATGACTTCATGAAAAACTGTAGCTATCTATGTAAGACGAAAATGGCTTTCCATAGTTTTTACGCGCAACGAAAATGGCGAACCAGTAGACCGTGACTGACTATTGACAAAACCAAATAATCCAATAAACAGTGCTTCACAAGAGCAACAGTATATGTTTAATGTAAAAGTTCATCAAAATTACTTCAAAAAGTGTCTCTTTATCTTTAAAGAATTAATTAAATGTCTTTCCAACAAATTTTAACAGCCGACAACGTATACTTTGTAAAATTTACTTAATAATCTCTAAGAACCAAATGAGCGTAGTTGTCTGTTGGAAATTCTGGTGTAAACTCTTTTTTCAACCGAAAATCTGGGCCTTTTTATACCCATACGCTAAAATCAACCCAAAATAGTGGTTGAAGAGGTTGATCAACCAAATTCGGTCGTGGCTGCTTCTGCAAGTGATCGTTTCTCCCAACAACTTTGGTTGATTCGACCAGAAATGGTTAAAAAACTGATACTTGACTTTAACAGTAAAAACAAGAAAAATCTGAAGTTATACACATTATGTATCATATTCAAAGGCTATTTAAACCAGTTCTATACCTTTGGCAAGCTAAAAGATGCAAGGTTCTGCAGACTCATGTTTTGTTTACAAGTTTGACAGGTAGTTGTCCGTAACAACCGACTAAAACGGTCCATAATGCATTGCGATAAATGGCTGCCACAGAGAAAAAGTAAACACATGTTTAACTCAATAAATGACTATATCTGCAGAAATACATGGAATTAAATAAAGTTACTTGGCAGAATAGTGCAGAAATGCGTATGCTACAAGTTGCAATAAGATTTCTTAACATGGCAATGGATTAAAGTGCAAAAATAATGCATGTAAGTTGGAAATATACATGTATAGCGAAAACTGAACAAACTGTGATAGGAATTCAACAGTTCAAAAGTGACTTACAAGTACTACAGATTTAAACTAGCTTATAACCTGTATAAATGAGTCTGTGGTTTTGATTTTTAAATGAAACTCAGCTCATTGTACATTGTATGGCTGGTTAACATCAGCAGAATCCATCTAAAATGGGAATGAATTCAAGAATAGCTCAGATCAGTTCAAGTACAGTTCATACAAGTTCATAAGTAAGTAAGTTCAGTTAAAGTTCTGTTCTGTTCTGTTGTTAACAGTTTTGTTCATTTCCCGGAACATAACAATATGCTAGCCGTACAGAATTGCCATACGGTACGCAAGATGCTGCCTAATTCTCGGCTTTGCCGGGATGTCGTTCTGACTAGTTAACCAATCGGATTATAAGGTTGCGTTCATTTCTTCATTAAAAGTTGTGAAAGGTGAAAACTCAGTCTTTACCGTTGACTCATATGCAAGTTTAAATTTATTTCAAACGAAACAAAAAGCTTTTAACGACACAGAATTGTTATAAAAACAATTGGATCGTTTCAAAATAATGGAAGAACGTGGTCTTCTTTCATTTCTAATCTTGGTTATTGAATTATTCAAAGTTAATGAAGCATAGAGACCAGCGATGACAGCCAAGGAATCACCTTTCCCGAATGTAAATAATTTATCAGTACCCAGATCTGCGAAGCCTAGCCTCAATATTTCGCCCTGGCGCACAATTTGTTGGGCTAGTGCGAAGCAGAGAATAATAATAATTATTTTAACTATGTGTGCATGTACATAATGATCTGTCTATTGTTGAAAGCGGCAATGAGTACAGATTGTATTTCCTTACTCAAAATGCAATTATTTACAAATACGCCATACCAGTTCCAAGTTTGGTGTTCAATGCGAACCATGGCATCCCTTGGCGTCCCTGTTTAGATGGTTCACGTTTAACTGGTAAGTAAGCTGGTAAGTTAATGGCACTGGCCCAAGTCCACACTTTGATAATATCAATAAAGACAGAAGACAGAATAATTTTCACTCCACCAAATTATTTCCTTCTAAATATCCAAGGTCAACATTCATTAGAAGCCGTAAACGATATCAAACAATTAGGAAACATAAGCATGATAACGTCTGACAGAAGAACCTGTCAGTCCACCAAATTATCTTCTTCCAAATTATCACGGTTCACATTCATTTGGAAGCCGTAGTTTCTGTTTCCTGGTTTACACAATACATGTGATTGTTCTTGATATGTTTCCTTCGCCATACAGTTTGCTTGCTTCATAAAAAACGTCTTTTTTATCACGATTCATCTTTGTTGTTTTTCGCGAAAACAAATTACTTTCGATTCACACTTATCACTTCTGGTTTGATTTTTATTTTATTTTTCAACATAATTTGATTATTCAAGCTAATAATAGTAGTTAAATTCAATATAATTTAAAAAATTAGTAACTTAATGAAATATTATTTCGTAATAAAAAATAAATCACATGTAAAAAAATCTCCGGAAACTACGGAAGTTTACCGACATTTACCGATCTTCGAAATTATGGCGGGAAATTTTAACAGTCGTCCTACCTTAATGACCTTCCCAGGCAGATGTTAAATCAAACAGAGCACTTATTTACTGCTACACTAGAATAATGCAGATAAAACACATATTTCTAAATTACTTAGAAAAATAGAAAAAAATGACCACAAATGATATATGGATCCCCTGGTGTATCCTTAAGTGATTACATTAGCTAGTACATATCGCGCAGAATTGTATATTCTGCACATTGGGCGCGATTGCAGACAGGTAACAGGTAACAGGCGCTTACCCGAGATATAACAGTCCGTGGCTCGAATACATGTACCGTTGACAGGTTATGAAATATGTATCCGCATACACCTGGAAAGGTTATTTTGTTGTTTACTTATTTCTGTAGACTGGCTGGTGGCTACATAATGCGCTTTACAACTGCATTAGTGACAGGCGCAAGGTGGGACAAAAACAAACCAACTGTCACACTGAAGAGCGACAGACAAATATCTAGTTCATTCCTTTTTAGTATCTCATCGGACATAAAAATTGCAGTTACAATACACACTTCTGTCTTTTCTTGTTCTTGGGTCCGACTTTCGACTGTATTCCAGTTATTTACAGACGGAGAGTTCACCTAACAACCGTTCCTGGGAAGTACCAGTACCGTGAATTCTCATCCTCCATTTCGGAAGCGGGGTTCTAATCCTATAATTCTGTCAGTGAGGGGTTAAGTGATTTCAAGCCGGCACTTTAACAACTCGCTCACGAGTGCGGATACATATTGATATTAATAAAGCGAGTTTTTTTACTATGTTTGTAAGAAAAGTATCATGTAATGGAGAAAATAATGGACGGGACAAAGTGAAAATTGTGTAAAGATGCCAGTATATATATAGCCAAAACATAGGTGTGCTAGCTTGAAGACCAGACACGCGTTCCAAGCGTACATTGGTGCATGAACCTCTTTGCCTCGTGCATGGTTTCTTCGTTTGGTGTTATATCGCAGTAGAGGTGGGTTTTTTTCCTGTAGAAAAATCAAAAAGGGGAAAAACGTTATTTACAAAAAGACGGCCAAGTAATTTACGTATGCATATAGTATAATGTACTAGTTGACTTATTAAAAGACTTGCTTAAAAAGTGCGACATATAAGAATTAAAGTTTTAAAAACGAGTGTAAAATTTTATTAATGAAAATTCTACAGTAATATTCCTTCTGTCTAATGCTTTTTAAGATAGTTCCCAGTCAAGTGGCCGTTGTACTTTTGTATAATTATTTATTTGGTATGTAAGCAATTTACTTAAAAACGTAAACCTGTTTGTTTCTAATGTAGCTATTTATTTTATTTTATTTTATTTAATTTATCACTTTAGTTTTGCGCAGATATTTGATGTACACGATATGTAGTTTGTGTTGCTGAAAAAAAAAATCATATGCAAAAGGATGACTATATTTGCGAAAGAAAAAAATCAGTTTGTTTTGGCAGACGATTGTTAACTTCATGCTTTTCGGGCCATATTCCTTGTTCAAGCATACTCTGTCATTTCCGTTTTCATACATTCTTTCTTTCTAAATCTCTTACGAACATTATGTTCGTTCAATTTCTTTCACTCGCTTTTTTGTATTTTTAACGAGAAATGTTCGTATTTTTTGTTACCCTTTTTCCCATTGTGAATATAAGACATTCATAACCAATTTACACATTCATGAGCTCTTGTCATAACTTGAAAACAGGTAAGAAATCGTTATAAACTAGGGTTATATCTGCATTGGACTCTATCAAAAACTACACAACCATTTCAATTTTACTTAAATGAATAATTTTTATTTCCACTCCACAGTGATTTAAATAACGAAATGTACAACTAAGATGTAGTGTTGAGTCCCAGTTACGTTTTTCATGGTAAGTTGTTTTAACTGATTAGTGAATTGGTACCTTCATTAAACATCATTATCATCATCATTTTTATATAACCTATACAATTTGAAAAAAAACAAACAGCTTTTTTGCTTAGTTAGAAATTTATGGAAATCAAACGTTAGAAAGAGATATTGTTTAATGCCCTAAATATAAAATTTGACAATCGATTAAAGAATATTTTGCGATACACACAGCAGTTACAACATCTTGTAGCTTTGTTGTTTATTGATATAGAGACGTGTAGATAAGTGCCGGAGGCTGTATATTAATTACAAATTTACAATATCCGACCAGAGAGGCTTTCCTCTGATTGGCTATTAAGGTTTTTTGATGAGTAAGCGACTTTTCTCTGATTGGTTATTAAGATTTTAGGTAATTAATATTCATAACACGTATAAGCCAGTGACACTTCAATACCAGCTATAATATGAATGCTCTCATGGGCGGACCTTTATGAAAAATTGCTTCAAATCAAATCAAAGACAAATTGGATAAATTTCTTACAAGACATATAACATACATCAAACAAGACAGATAACCCGACTTTCAATATAATTTAATGAGAAATATGTATCATGGGTAAATAAATTATATAAAAAATGAGAAAACAACTACTTTATTTACCCCTAATTCTACAATCAGCACAGACACAAAGATAACAATTAGTGTATCCGATCAGCCTGAATATTTTCGAAAGAAAGAAATTTTCTTACCTATTTGTCTACATTTTCTCAAGCTTGGTGTTTGACCTTTGCAGAAACGGATAGGGAAATGAGACAGATTTTTTTTTTTAAAAAAACATTGCCCCGCTAATTATTATAAAATTAATGTGTCCATTTTTAATTTTGACAGCACCATTTATAGTCTTAAAGGGGTTCCCATTGAAATGTACGGACTGAATAGCGATCGCCCATCAGTGCAGATCATACCTCATACCTGAAATAAGCAGTTTCATTTGATCCTGTTGTCTGATACAAATCACTGTGATTTGTGTTATATTTGTAGATTTTGAATCATACGGCCTACGTAGATATAAGGATTTTTGCATACTTTTATAGTAGAGGGTATTTGAGAAAAATAGGGGAATTAAATCCTACAGAAATGATTTTTGGCACGTGTGATATTTAGCTTAAAACGAGCTTACATACCAGAATCTACTGAAATCTGCTGGTGCGAAATCCCTTTTTTTGGGGTGAAAAGTTGAAAAAATTAAATAAAACTAAGAATTTCTGGAATCCGCTCATAACTTTTTTCTATATCATATGTAAAGGTAAAAACTTTGCACAATGCTAGTTCAGTGTGTAACCTGTTATTAAGACACACACTCATGTCAGTAAAAATCAATGGCCGTCAAAATCCAAGATGGCCGCCCAAAAATAATAATAATAAATATGTAATATTAAGCCAGATGTCGCATTAAGTTATGTATATTTTTAGTTTTATTTACTACATTTTACACAAAGATGCAATAAATTAATTCCTTGTGTAAAAAGATGACTAAATAAATGTTTAAAAGGACATTTAGTCATCAAACTGCAATTTTGTGCTGCAGTGAGTTTGTTTGTAATTGTGCTTATTGGGTGCACCATCCTCAAAAGAGGCTATAGTCGGTACGATCCGATGAAATATTTGCTACAGTGAGTGTTATATACATCTATTTATATATATCTAGTTCAGCAGATTTGATTAAAAAAGTATGGTTTATGGCAATGGTTTAAAATGTGTAGTCATTTTTGGGAATTAAAGAACTATATTCCACATAGTGAACAACAGAGATATTTATCATGTTTTCGTAGTTACATAACAGGTCAATAATAAACAGTATGCTAAGTATGCAAATCTGTGAAAATCATACCTTTTCAAGCAGTCACTGGCCTTCCAAAATAAACCTTTAAATGCTAAATAATAATCATTACATAACTTCTACTTCTACCAGATACTGGCCACATTCAACAGACTGAATATTATTGCCAGAGGGTAGCGCAAAGATAAGATAATAATAATAGTGAGAGTACATGTATGTATATTGAAGGATAAAAATGAAAGCATTCTTAAGAGTATAGATAAAGAGGGTGGCTAGTTGAGCATTGAAGGCATGAACTGAGCCTACTGATATGATGTCCAGGTGGAAGACTGTTCCAGTCCTTGATTGTTCGAGAGAAAAATGACTGTTGACGATGACTTGTAGAATATTGTGGTATCTTGAAGGAGTGTGTTGATGTATGTCGGGAGAGACAAAAATGTGGTAAATGACGATTGGTTTTGTTGATGGTAGCAAGGTCGTTTGAGATATTGTATAGGAGGGTAAGGCAATAGATCGTAGCAGTCCGGTAGCGACGTCCATTTGGAGGTCTTCGAGCATTTAGGTGATGTTTGATCTATGCTATGGTTCAGCTTTTGACGGAGAAGAATGTTGGAGAATCTGTCAAACGCCTTGGAGAAATCCATGACAAGAACGTCTGTCTGTTTACCCTTTTCAAGATTTGAAGAAATGTCGTCCGTGAATTCTATGAGCTGTATCTCGAAGGATCGACCTTTGCAGAAGCCATGTTGTAGTGGGTTCAGGTTGTTGTTGATTTCCCCAATGTTGCATAATGTGACTGGTAATAATATAATCGAGTAGTTTACAGCAAATACATGTAAGGGAGATAGGAAGGTAGTTCTCAGGGCTGTACTTGCTCCCTTTCTTATATATTGGTGATACAATAGTTTTCCGCCAGTCATCGGGTATATTGCTGGAAGTGAACGAGTAATTAAAGATGGTGGTAAGAATAGGAGCTAGATGAGTATATATATCTTTCATTACTTAAGGAGTGATTCCAGTAGGACCTGGAGATGTGTAGGGGTTCAAGTTGCTGAGTAGCTTTCCTACCCCGTTGTTTGTGATGGAGACATCGGGAGCTACTAGATGTTTGAAGGGTGGGACATATTCCCCAATGATGAATTGATGATCGGAGCAAGGAGTATTTTCAGAAAAAAACAAAAAAAAGACTTGAACTGTTGGTTCAAGATGTTTGCTTCAGTTTTTGAATGTGAATGTTCCCTCAGTCCAGAAATAGATGTTTCATCTTTTTTCTTCTGTTTAATGCAGCTCCAGAAACGTTTGGAAGTACTCTTGTCGGTATCAGTGGACTGCGGTGTAATCAAGTTGTCACTGTAAGACCAATATGCTTGACGAAGTTTCTTCTGCAGAAGGCGCTCACGTTTTTGTTCCGTTTACCTCATGGTTGTTACCGCGTTGAAAACGGCGGGTAAACGCGGTCAATTTCACGCGTTTACCGCGTTTTACCGCGGTTTCACGGCTCATTTCCAAATATGGAAAGAACAGCCGGTAAAAAAGATTAAAAAACGGGTCACTCCAAAAATGGAAGCAGTACCCCGGTAAAGAGGCGTGTCCAAACCAGCAGCCAATCAGAAGATTCCCAGCCCGTTTTTTTTCACGGCTGTTGTCGTTTCACTAATCAATGAACCATATCTTTGTCAGAATAACATTGAAATGTACTTTAAGTGCCGATGTTATTGCTGACCTGCTTTATAATAATAATAAATATAAATAATGTAATAATAATCTACAGTAGAGCAGCAATTCATACGTTGCGTAGACCGTTCCTGATCAATTACTGCAGAGAAACAATTTAGAGGCAATGTTTAAACTACCGGACAAATTTTATGATTAATTTATCAGTATCCCGGCCCCGCAGTCCAGTACATTATTTCGCAAGATGGGTTGTAGAGTATAACAACAAAGTCAGTGATTAATTCGTTGCGGTATTTTGCCGGATCTCGACATGAACAACAACGACAAGAAGGTTGTGTTAGACAAATAACAAAAGTATTTACTGGTAAGCAAGGAAAAGCTGGTGAAATTTTCATGTTTGTTTGTTTAATTTAGAAATAGATGGGACAGAATACGAACGGTGACTATTTTGCAAATCTTGTCCATATGGACTCCGTTTGTGCACAGGAGGTCGAACCATACCCCACCCACCTATATAGGTAATAAGGTGTGTGGCTATGGTTCGACTACCTGTGCGTTTGTGGAGATAATTTTTGAGTAAGTATCGGTTTAGCAGGACCATACAAGGGGTGCTTAGATTGGGGGAACCTATGCTCGAGGTATTTTGAATGTACAGTTAAACTTCGTTCGCTCGAACACTACCGATCGCTCGGACCCGACCGGCGGCCCAGGCTAGAGCTCAATATAAATCATATTGTTCCACCACCGAAACCTCGAACACCGATATATATATATATATATATATATATATATATATAAGTAGCAGATTGGCTTTAATTTTATTTTTTTTTTTTTTTCAGAAAATTGAATAAATTATTTAATGAATGACAAACATTTCATACTTTTACATTACAACACTTTTTAATTTGTCTTTTAATCAAGGGTAAACTACAAGTTTATAATATACATGCACATTTACATGTGTGCACCATTGTATGTGTAATAACTCCCGATGTGGTCTCGATAAAAGATGTATGACGACCCCCGTGACTGACCATGCTGACAAACCTCGATTGCTCGAACTACCGATCCCTCAAACTGAAATCGCCGGACCCGTCGAGTTCAAGCGAACGAAGTTTAGCTGTATATCGGCTGTTGAGAAAGCAGGAGATCCTAACCATTTTGATTTGCCTCAGCGAAAACACAATGTTATCCCTGCTAAATTGAAACAAGATGTTGATGTGCGTTGTCAGGTGACTATGTCATTCTGGGAGCTATTGACACGACACACGTCAAAACTTTAACCATGAAGGGAACCAATGTTGGTGGTATGTGATATTTGACAATCAACAGGTGGGGAACAGTTTTTAGAGCCTAAATATTAGCTAAAAAGAAATGACAGTTTCCATAGAAAATATATTTTTATACAAAAAGAACAAGTTTTATCAAAAATGCTAACTTTAACTGGTTGATTTTGATGTCTATATTAAAGAATTGTTCTAGCGAAATGGATCCAGAACAAATGTATCTGCTGCTGTGGGGTCACAGAGCTGCATGCGCGGCTATCACTACGTTTGCTGTAAAAGCATTTCATCGACTATCAATGCTGAATATACCTTGAAAATTATTTCTTCATCTGTTTTTCTGTAAATAGCATTTTTTTTTTCACCAGCATAAGGATACCGCCAGCAAAGGTTCCACCACTCTAGACATTGAGTACACAAAAAATGGTCCATACAGCCGGAAATGTAGGTGTCTTGCATTTATTACTGATATTAAGCTCATGTTATGTTTACAAAATATTTGGAAAGCATTGAAAATAATAATTTCTACTATACTGGTTGGAGACCACCAGACACGGACGACAATCAAACCGGACACTTGCGAAAATGCGTGATTTATTGTTCTAATATGCCTACTGTATGGTTTATTTCTATAAGTCAATTCGAGTGCTTTATGCAGGCAGAGTTTCGGACATGAAAGTAGCTCCTTCCGACTTTTCTACTTTACTCCTGTGCACTAAATTAATCAAATATATAGAAAAAGGAATAATATTGTATAAGTACATCAGTCACATGAAAAAGTTTTGTTTAAGAGCCTAAATATCATTTTTGATTACGCCAAGTAGCCCTTAGTGTACCGTCCCATTGCTTTCCTTTCAAAAAGTCAAGAAATTCAGCATTCACTGTCAGTCATGCATTGTTTTGATTCCGGGATACAAAACAAACAATGAAAACGTTTATGTCATCACACTGACGTCATTACTCCACATTAAAACGTTCAAAAGTTTAAATTACAGTATGCATTTAATTGATTGTCTCCTTTGTTCAGTTCTGAATCTTACATCTTCTGCATAATGTCACAGTCAGTTATTTTTTATATTTCATGTATTAGATGATTAAAACTAAAATAAGTTTGTATAATATAGTGTGTTATCTTGAATGGTTGCCTGCATAGATGAGTGAATTCCAACAGCCACTATGTATGCAATTTTACACATTACTGCCGAACTGAAAAAGGTCCGTAGTAGTTACGATCATTTTAAAACATTTCGGCTTATAAGATAATAAGAATCAAAATAATTTATGGCTTTGTCCTAGTGAATTATTCCGCCAGGCACATCGCCTCGCGGAGGAATGCTTCAATTCCGATAAAACACTCAAAGTCATAGATTATTTCCTAATTAATATTTACAGTCATATATATTGTTGATCAAACAGATACTTGATTTCAATCATCAAAGTGCAAAAATGACAGTGTAATGTAAGTATTAATAATTTTATCAAGAAATCTCACTATTTTGTTAGTCACTGAAAACATGTTAACATTGTCGAGAGCAAATTGAAAATGACATACTGTGCATGCTCAATATTTCTGTGAGGCCCGGCAAATAAAAGTCACAAGTTTTTACACAATTAAAAAGCTAACATCACAAAAAATAAAATCTTTTTAAAAATGCTGTCCGGATACATGGTACAGTTGGGCAATATAATGAAGCAATTTGGTGACGTCACTACCTGGCCGCAAAAATATATAAATGATCTTTTCCTAGAAGTTTTCTTTTGGGAGAAGAACCTAACTTACTTCTGTTAAAAGTTTGCTAGATACAAAAATTACCAGAGTTATCGTAAAATATGTTTAAATAGCGTCCGGATGTAGGACTTCAACCAGTACTGGTATGAAAAATTCAACTTCAGGAAAATGCTGTTACACAATGCAGAGCTGAAAATTATAATTTGGTATTTGACAAACTGATATGGACATTAGGGTTCATCACAAGGAAAACATGAAAATAGACACCAGGCTACGGTATCTGACAGTATATTTCCACTGGTCACATGCTGCTGTTACAGAATCAGTAGAATACTAACTCAGTTTGTCTTATTATGGGCGTGAAACATTGATAAAACATTGAGGCATAATGATATAAACATGATAAATTTACAAATTTTCTTGTCTTTTCGGGTAAGGGATATAACCTACATATCCATATCTTATGATCAGATCGTCAGATATATGGTAAAATGTCAGGTTTTAATAGACTTTAAGTTAACATTTCATAAACAATTGTATCCCTGTACAGTACTCATGGTACTACTGGTACTGTGGTTTGTTGTTCTAACGTGGTGCGTAGTCCTTAAGTTGTGCATGTACGATTTCCCTTAATTTTCATAAAAAATAATTCTCAGCTCGCACATCCGGGTACTGATAATTTTTGCAGTTTTACCTATTCTCGGCTTTGCCGTGATGTCATACTTCTGAAAACATAGAGCTATTATAAAAACAATCTAGTTTCAAGGTAAACAAAGATCGTCAACTTCTTGGTTATTATAATTATTAAAAGTTATAGATGCATAGAGACCAGTGATGACAGCCGAGGAGTCACCTTACCTGATTAATTGTGGCAAAATGGGGCATTTTTTGCCATAGGTTCTTTTTTGAAATTGTATTTATTTATCATTTTGCGTTCATTGAACACATAATCTTTGTTTCAAGAATTTAATCTGCTAGATGTAGGGAGTGCCCCTTTAACATTTTGTGTTTAAGCGACGTAAGTACTTACATGACAGAAAAGCCTATACAAAATTGACCGTCACTGCCAGGCATTTCTTTCTAGGGGCTCAAACTGGCGTGTTGGTTACTGAGGAAGAGAAACAGCTGTACATTGCAGTATTTAACATTTATATGCACAAATCGCTGGTTGAGCGCGAAATGGTGGTAACTCAATATTTTAAAACTTTCCAGGAAAGAGAAAAAACGGCATGTTTTTTTTTCAGTGACACAGCAATGAGTTGTATCATTGCTATCAAACAGTGTTTGCTAATGCTTTTATATAATATAAGATGAAAAACTCATGTGCAACCTTTCTTTTAGTTGCAACTTCTATTCCTTTTGGAAATTCTGTCAATTACATGCAGATTGACAGCAATTAGTATTAATTTTGACTACCTAGCTATAACTGAAAACTGTACATTCACACAAAGTTAGTACCATTTGATATCGTCCATATTATGTACAGTACAGTATCATCTGCCACTACCATCTATTTTGGGGCCATTATGTATAATGTACATTGTGTAACTTATTTACAAAATAACCGACTTTGTTAATACAAGAACTTTTTATTGATAAAGCCATTTTGTGCATACTAAATGTAACTTTCGCACTGAAAATATCTTGCCTTAAAATCAGGTTATAAATGCATTTCACATCGCGAACCACTTCAAAATTAAAAAATTCAAAGTTTTGACACCAAGAAAATATACAATTATGGACTTGTGAAGCATTGAATATGATGTGATATTCACCAGAAAATAGAAATGACCAAGGCGATAGCCAAGGTCAATATGATCTATTCTGGTGACTATCACATCATATTCAATGTCGCATGGGTCCATAAATGTTTTATTACATGCTTGTTTCATGTTCAAAAAGCAAGCTTTGGAAAATTCATTAAAACAATACTTAAAATTGCATGGGACAACGTCAGTTTAGTGATGTCGCCAGCATTTGATTCCAGCACTGTTAGCGTTCTATTTAGTGCAAGACGTTAAGATGGGTAAAAGTCAGAACTCTGCCTGTTCTAAATATAGAAATAATATTTACTGGGGGGAAAACCTAAAAATCATGAAATATGTATTATATTTTGTTTCATTGATCGTGCTCTGGACCATTGAGATATTGTTTATTTATAGATCATATAATAATAATTGATTTTAAAACATTAGTGGTTTTACAGTACAAGTATTAGAAAACACAAATAAAATTTAGATGTATAGATCTTTTAACACGATGATGTTATTTTTTTCTCAAATTTTATTTATGGGAGAGGATACTTGTAGATAATGACTGGAGATCTTGAAAAGAATGAAAACCACTGGTGTGGGCTTTGATAGCTCAGTGGTTAGGGCATTCACCTCCAAAACTAGGTTTGTCCTTGGGCAAAGACAATGATGCCACACAAGCCTCAGACCACCAAGCTGTAAATGGTAGCAGCAATGAAAAATGTGCTGCCTCTCTCGCACGATTTTATACAACTTACTAAAGATTAATTAATCTTCCTTTGAATCATAAAATAAACATAATTATACAATGACAAAATTCTCTGTTAAAGAGGAACACCAGTCTAGTATTAGGGCAAAGATCTCTGTAAATAAATGGAAATGTATCTTGAAAATGAAATGCCCCCAATTTAGTTTTAGATTGTAATTTTAAATTCAGTCGGCATAATGCAGATTCACAGGTGCATAATCAAGAAAGGACAGGAATAATTTTCAGGTTTCTGAGCAGTGTTGGATACTGTTAACGATCAGCCTGGTCAAAATCATGGCAGATACCGCCAACTTTCTAGGATTCTCTAGAATTTAACAAATAAGTTAAGATTACTGGTGTTAATGGGTAGCCCACGGCTCAAAAAACTGACAGCCTATACATTTTATTACAATATATATATGAAGAATATATCATACCCCTAGATTTCTTCCCTTTGGATAAGTAGAATGTGTCCTTCTTGTAAATGAATTACATATTATGTAAATCTAGCTATAATGTACAGTATCCCAGTTTATGGCATACAGTATAATACATTGTATCGGTTTAATTCCATTTCATATCCCAAAAAGCCAAAATTATGGTAAAGATGAGTTTGTCACAGCCAACTATGTCGTGCTATCTATGCCCTGCGGTGGGAAACGGCCACGATGTTAGTGGGTTTGGTTAATGTTCATATAGTCTAATGTGAATGATTTTCTGAATAATTTTTTTCAGGACTGCTTTCAATCAAACATCCTGCTGTTGATCAAACATGCCACGTTTGCTCCCCAGCAATGTCTTTCATATTCATGCCATTTATGAGTCTACAATTTCTTAAACTGTTTCAGAGTTTACAAATAGAAGTACATGATTGTATGAAGAATGTGTGAGTACTTTCAAGTCTATTTTTATATAGACTAAGTCTATATTTAAAGATAAGATTAAAAAAGCTTGACTCACATTCAATTAATGAAAATAAATCTGCTTATTTTGCATAAATATTTTAAACAGTCTGAGATATATATCTTAACTTCTGTTTTAACCTAATGATAGTCAATTTACTACTGTGATGTCAATTTAGTTCTGCGAGTACATGCAAACTACATCGTAAGTTCATAACTAAATAAAGACCGACAAGAATTCACTGTACCTGGGATATAGCGTAGAACTGTTGTGGAGCAGTGTTTTATGACATTTGTAAAATTTTAAGTATTAATTAGATCAAAAAATTAGTAGATCTGCATCTTCACAATAAAATATTTTTAATAATCTACCAACTATCTCTAACATTTAGACTCAGGTCAAGAAACAGTGATTCGAGGGGAGGGAATAGTTATTTCAAGTCAGTGACTTTAACCTCTTGTTTTGTGACAACATTTTAGCTTAAAAATTACTCAACAATTAAATGTGCATGTAGAAAAATTACTGATTTTACATTTCCGTCAATATGTGAATTTTGAAAGTATGATGGAAAGCCAAATTAATTATCGACTATAGTCTAAATTTGACTCTTGAGCTACGACCTTATGTTTTCCTTGGTTTTTACCCTTGTTTTACAATAAGCTAAATTTACATTCACGGCTCAGTGTTCTAAATACTACTATACTTTATAAAAAAAATAACGTTTTCAAAATACAATGTAAGACCTAATGTATAATTCTAACTACAATTACTTAACAACTAATCACCCTGCCCGACTTGACTTACTGTGACTCCGATATGAATACAAATGTTGTTTCTTATCATGTACAAGTACTAAAAAAAAACTTTCATAAACTTGGTGTTTGTGAACATTAAATATAGCTGCACTTCATTACCCTATAGTAAGGGCTGACATTTTATCATCTATAGTATAAGAAATTGTGAGCACAATATTCATATAATCAAACTTAAATAAAAGGGAAACTACTTTGTAATGGCATAATTTTAGTTTAAAAATTTGAAAACACGTACAACCATATTTTTTTCTGATACACTTAGACTTAGACATTTGGTACGTGGCATTCCCTGTTTGATATTATTTTTGTTTTAATGCACAATATGGTAATGCAACATTACATACATCATGTGAATTTTCCAGTGCTTTTATTTCTCACAATATGCCCTTCAACAAATGGAAACGAGCATTGTTTACATTTTATATTTATCAAACAACTGTTCAGATGCCTATTTTCTAGCACATTATTCATTGCAGGGTTCATGGTAACAGTAAAATTGTGATCTGCTTAAAAAAAGAGAAATTTATTATAATTTACTTAACACCCTCACTGACCTACCAATTTTGACATATTTTACCAAGCTGCCCGTTACCACGATCCAATGATGCTCAGTATAATGTGAAAATTATCCACTGCTGTCCATTCATGATTATGCATTGTAAGATACAACTATAAAACTAAGCAATTAAACCTTTTCAAAATATAGAAATATTGTCTAAAATACCTTTCTCATAATACAGGAATATTAATTAGTATATATTATATGCTAAAGAATTATGACTGATTTTGTAATATATTTATATTTTACCAATAAACTGAATTCCTGTTACTGAAGGTGAGTCAGAGCATAGAATTCAGCAGTGTTCTGATCTTTTTACAGCCATAATGTTTGTGCAAAACAGTTGTAACTAAGTTACAACTGTTTCACACACAATATTTTAAAAACAAATTTACATTTTTTTTATGTAAAACAGTTGTAACTCTAGTTACAACCGTTTTGCACAAAATGTCTCTATTGCTTTTCAGTTACAACCATTTGACAAATTCACTATTTTACCTGTAAAGTTTTGGTTTTAAGTCTAGCTATTAATGGAGGTTATATATTGCCTGAAAATACATTGGAAAATGTGAAAATCTTATTTTTGGCAAACATTGCAGTTACAACCGTTTCGCGCTCAGCCATCGAAATGCAAATTTAAAGCATTTTTGTTGGTATATATCGACAATGAATGTATTTTTGACACAGGGACTTAAGGGTTAATGAAACATGTAAAAGTTACTTCTCTGTTTACCAACAAGCGTCCTTCTAAGAAGCAATTTAAATCAAATTTTCATCATATATTTTGTTTAATATGAAAGCAGATAACTTTACTGTAGCAAGTTTTTCTATTCCGACCTTGGATAAACAATGAAATAGCTGTACATGGGTGAAAAGTGTCTGATAGATTTTCACTTGCAATTTCAATTGCTCCCACATGTTAGAATGAAAAGGTCTGGTTCTCTAACCCGCCCCTCCCTGCCCACTTTGCCAATGCATACATACTGTTCTAGCAGGCACGAGAATTGACAAAACTTCTCAAAGTTTTACTAGATTTAATATATAAATCACCACACAAATAATGTCAAGCTATGTTCCATCTGACATCTTATAACAAATGTAAATCCTGGGTCTGAAATACAGTAATAACAACTTATAATTAAACAGTTCGATTCGAGATATCACAATGATATCATATTGACAAAAGATATCCTTTACTTCAAACATATCTTGACCTTCGTTGTTATAGTTTAAATAAAATAGACCCTTTACTCAAGCAATTAATCATTTAAATATAATGTACACATCTAAGTCTATTTATCAAAAGTCTGTTAAAAGTATTAAAACATTACATTACATATAAATAGATTGTTCAGTGACATCCAGCGGTACCAGTAAGTAATAAACTTACAAGGTATACTTCTGCTAACTAGTTGATCCCAAAATACATGTAATACAATAAATATGACATACCTTGTTTGTAAAACAAGAACCCTGACATGTACACTGTACTGTCTACACAGTAGACACAAAGTCTACACCACACCAACAACTTCTCCACTATCACTCTCGACCAACTTGGAACTGTGATGGAACTGCTGTAACTGTGCTGTAATGTTAATATCAGGATATTCATGCAACAGTTTAATAGAAAAGAGAATGGCAGTCGTAGACCAGTTATTTCAGAAGCCTACACGAAATACTGTGAAAATGGACACATCGCGCAAATTCCACAAAGTAAACAATTAAACTCACTTCAACCGATAACGCAATTCAATAAATCAACCAGTACAACCACAATACATCATACTAACCAATACAACCAGTCACTGACTGCAACCTCTAAAAAACAATGTTTAAAACAAATTAAACTTCTTGGAGCACTGTCCATGTACATCATGTCCAGATTGAAACATGGCGGTAACTGCAAAAATACCGGATCACATGATAACCACCTGACCTTAAAGCCGCAATCTCATTGGCCAATAAACCGAAAGTACTCAGATAAAAATAGCCAAGTTCCTGGAAAGAGTGATTGAAACTCACAAGTACAAATGAACTACATAACAACTGTTCAACCTAGCTTTTATGACACAATAAAACCAGTCAAGGAGAAATAAGTAAGGAGTGTAAAAAATGACCCTGCTACACTGTCACTTTTGGTATAGTGACATCTGCCTTGGGAGTAGGGTGAGGGTCAAAGTTTTGAATCCCAGCAGTGGTTAGATCTGATTGGCCGGTTGCTGAACCGACAGCTAGTTAAATAATGGTTAACGTATGCATCTATATAGTCCTGACTGACCAGTGTCTGGTGTTAAAGTATAGAGTTCGGCAGGTAAATGTGCATTAAGAAAGTGTTACAAAAGTCAGAATTGGTTGGTCCTTTAAGTAGGGGCGATGCTATACTGAAATTTGTTTTCGAAATGATGGAAGGAAGCCAATTGTAGAAGGATTTCATGGCGTCATGTACATGTTAAACCCTCTCTCCCTGACCGGCCAGACAGGAACTTTTTGGGGTGACTCTTCCTTTCAATGTAAAATAACATTAATCAACACCATTCTTAAAGAGCATTCACAGAAATCAGTGCTACATGTTTTTCTTAAAACTGTTTATTAAATTTTGTGTATTCTGGTTTTTATGATATTTTATTAAGAAATGATATTTGATTTATAGTAAAATTTGTATGTAAGACTGTGGATATAGCGAAATCAGGATATAAGGAATATATTTTCTCTGCCCGAGATTCTTACTTTATTTTACTTTTCTTATGAAAATGTTATATGGATATAGCAAACTCCGGATAATGATATGGTACCAATGAGTTTGTTATAAACAAAGTTACCAGTGTATGTCCTTTACTTTTCTATTGATTTAGTGTCCAGTGCCAGTGGTATTAGGTTAATGTACCAATAATATACTTCAACTTGATATTTTCTGAAACAGTCTTTATTTAAGTGATGGTCTTATTGCATATTGCTTTAGGTTTCCTTAACTTTGTGTGTTGTCCACAGCTTTTAAACCCCTAAATTCAATATACATGCAGTCACCCTGTACATTTTGGACTTGATGGTATGTTGATTATTAAACAATACTTATTTGCCAATAAATAGTGTGCACTGTTGAAAAAGATCACGATTTTAAAAGTGAAATATTTTTATCATTTTCTGCATATGAACCAGATAGGCAGAAATTAATGTCTGGTATTATTAAAGAACTTGGAATTTTCAACAAAATGCTGCAGTTCTGATAGCTGTCATTTTCATTAAAAATAGTAGAAAAAAGTGGTCTGTACATTATTCATTGGAACAATTAATCTTATCCTCTTGTTTTAAGAAATGAAGCTGGTCCCTCATTAATCCACAGCCTATTCAAGTTGTTTTATTGCCTTAGGCAGTACTTAAACCTTTGCTTCAATTTCTCCCTTATCAGTACGTTATGTAAGATTACATAACCTAGATATGTCATAGGGGCCATAAAGTACACTATAGTCTCAATTTTGAGCACTGAACCATGATTTTACTGAGATCTTACTGTAATTAGTTAAGTTTATACTTATAGTTATTCAATATTCAAGGTCAAAATTCAGGCTATACTGAAGAACTATTGGTCAGCGGGACGCTTTATTTTATATTCGCACCATTTGTTCAGTTTTATTGAAATGCATTTAACAGCTGTATTTCATAATCAGTTGATTGAACCATAGCTGGAATTGTAGAATTATTTTTCAACTTGGACGTTTCTGATTGAAAATCATTTTTTGAAGTTTAAAAACTAAACTGAAGAAGTGTTGTTCTATGGGAATTTTTGAGTAAATATCAGATATCAAGTGGTAAAGTCTTTTTTAATGAGTTCCAAGTTAGACACTATGTAAAATATGACAATCTTTTTTTTATTTAAATAACAGTTCAATCATTCAGGCAATTTAAGTCCAGATATGTTTAAGAGTCTCAAAGAATTAGAAATGTCTAGGATTTCACTAAGTACACAAAGTTTAAACACAGAGTATTTTGATTTGAATCTATAAAATGCTGCTCAAGGTTTATATATCTGTGATATTACATCTGTCATTTAAGGGAGTTTAATAATATTAAGACATTTAACAATAAATCCCACAAAATAAAAGATTTTACTTCAAAATGATGGCCAGGCAGCCAGAATCAGCCTTCAGCTCGAAAAATCATTAGTTCATACTAATTCATTCTAGCTTAAAGATATTTTATATTTAGCAAACATTACAAGTTTGATAAATTACTTTGCATTAAACAAATCCTAATACACTACATAGACAATGTACTGTAAATCCTGTACATTTTGATACCTGGGTCAACATATTTGTTAAACATCATAACCATTTTTGCCAAGCAGCTTACGAAAGCTCAATATAGGTGTCCAAATAATGGTTCGGTGTATGTGCATGCGTGTGTCCTTGTGAGCGAGCTTGCGTCTGTCTGAATTTAGTTTGACTCGGCTGTAACTTATCCATGGATCAAAGGATTATGAAATAACTTTTCACAAATGTTCACAATCAACAGACGGATTGTCATGTGTAAGAACTAGGTCCCTAGGTCTAAGGTCAAGGTCACACTTACAGGTTAAAGGTCAAACTCAAGAATGACTGTCCGGGGTATTTCTTCTTTATGCATGAAAGGATTTTGATGTTACTTGGCACAAATGTTCACCACCATGAGACTTAGTGTCATGTGCAAGAACCAGGTCCCTAGGTCTAAGAGGTTAAAGGTCAAATTCAAGAATATCTTTGTCCACAGCATTTCCTCTTCATGTATGGAGGGATTTTGATGTTACCTGGCACAAATGTTCACCACCATGAGCTTCCTTTGTTTTTAGAATTACTTCCCTTTGTTTTGCTATAAATAGCTTATATTGTAACATTTTTATTACTCTCCGTAGAGAAATATCAAGACTACTTTTATGTGGTACAACATGCATGTTACATCCAATATTTAGGTGAATTTTGACCTATCTCTATTTGGTAAGGAGTTAGTCCTTTTGACAGCTGGCAGGGATGACATGTTGCATGTGGGCATTTAGTTTAGTTTTTAGCAATTTGCTTACACTTTTGCCTCTTGTGCAGATCAAAATCATGTAGTCTGATCATAACCTGCACTGTTAACTATTCAGTCAGTAAATTTTCAGTATGTGTATCAGTTATTAGTTGTAAGACTTAAAACAAAATGCAATTGATAATTTTTCTTCTTAATGCATTGTAGAAAAAAACGTCATGTACATGCAGTGATGAGGGAAGTTCAATAGACCAAGATGTGAAAACAACAGAAAACAGTCTATCATTGCAATTGTTAACTGAAGGATTCTGTGGTGATCCAAATGGGTGTATCAGTTTAGAAGATGAAGTTCTTTTTTTTATTCATCATATTACCTTGGTGATGAGACTTGACATCATATGCATAAAAGTAGATTTTTCAGTTTCAACGGAATAAACAAAACAGGAAAACAAAATTATCAAATGAAAAGAATTGATAATTGAGGTTAGACAATGGAACACTTGATGTATTGACAACATGCAGTTAACATTTAAGAAGAACTTCGCTGAGTTTACTCATATTTTGAATTCATGTACATTGATTTTTTGAAGATGAAGATATAGAGGAAAGAACAACAGTAAAATCAGCAAATTGATAGCTCACAAGAAACATCATTTGGCCAGACAACATCCATATTGGATACAATCCCAAGTTGCAGCTGAAGTGATAATGCTACGCTAGCTGTGAATTTTTGTTCTTATAAGAGAAGTCATTGAAACTCTAGAACAGTAGCTGATGATGAAAAATATAGCATGCGAAATAACCTTAGTAATTTATATATATAATTGTAATCACAGCATGGTGAATGCAAGCTCAAATATCAAGGTCGCACTTTGATAACAAATGGACGCATGAGAACTTTTTTCAATTTTTTCTGGTTGTAACTTTTTAATGCATCGAGCGATTTTGAATTGATTTGGACAATGCAGAAATGCAGTGCTTTAGCAATTTAATAGAATACTATTTAGTACTGCAGTAAATACAGTACTGGTTACTACAGAACTAGAGTACGACAGTGACATTATTAACAATGTTATTGGTTGCTCAGATGAGCAACTTAAATGGAACTCAGTTCTCTTGGAGAATGAATCTTCATTGCAGCTTTCAGTCATAATATTCTTGTGTATGAAAAACAAAAATAAAAAATAGGAAAAACTGAAAGAACAGGACTGTTTATTGTATTGGCTAATTTTTATTCAGTCACCTTCAAAACAATTTACCAATGTCTCGACCTGCGGAAATGTTTCTATACCCCAGTTGCACAAAGCGTAAGGGGGTATACTGGATTCAGCCTGACTGTCTGTCCGTCTATCCGTAGACTTATGGAACTCAATCCCTGAAAAACTCTTGGTTAGAATTGAATTATTATTCACAGAAATGATACGTTCCATGCCTTGATGTGCATGGTCCATGTTTCTGGTAACTAGGTCAAAGGTCACATTAACGGGCTATTGATAGTAAAATACGTTGCACTCTATCTCCAAAACCCCTTATCACAAATTAATGATATTTCACAAAGTAATAAATATCATGCCTTGTTGGACTTGGTCAATGTTTTGTAGTGACACTATCAAAATACAATGTACAATGTTTTGTAGTGACATCTCCAAAATATGTGTTCTATTTTTTCTTCATGCATATTACAAAAGTCGCACAGGGTAGAGCTTACTAGGTTACGCTTAAAAAGGTATGTATTTGTAGGAATTATTCGCATCAGATAGTTATTTTGAAAATTAATAATTTTTGTATCTACTGTTGTTTTTAATGATTGCGTATAAATTGTTTTCCAATCTAGTTGTTTCCCTTCAAAAGAGTCCATTTAATTTCTGATTTCGTATTAGGTTTCTTCAAACTTTTTATTTGCATGGAATATGTCAATTTATTTGGGTGTTTCGATTGCTTTATTTTATTGAGTAACGTTTCCTGTTGAGTGTGTGTTGGTATCTCTTTCCGTAAAATTTCTTTCATGTATTTAGGAACACTTTGTATTATGTGCTTGTACCTTAATAAGTCCGAATTTTCAATATCATATAAAAAATTGATATCTTCAAATGCATAAATAGATTTTGTTCTATAGTCAAAAAGGTGTTACAAGTTCTTTATGCCTTTGAAGTTTTGAAATAAAATGTCTTACTATTCATTTTTATATTTGAATTGTTCCATATTATCTCTTTACTAGTCGGTAATTTGTTTTGAAGTTTTTATTTTGATCCATGCCTTTAAAATCGTTTAAAAAGGCATTGATTTTACCAATGGTGTCTATAACATCTTCATCTAAATTACAGTCGAAGATGAGTTCTCCGCCCTTTTTATTTAGTAGATTTTCATAAAATATTTTCCATTCCCCTGTATTTCTTTTATCACACAATCTTTTTTACCCAGCAACTTTTTATTGAGATTAGATATTTCGAAACGTCAACCATTTTCAGTCCTCCAAGTTCGTATTCTAAAGTAAGAAGATTTCGTTTGATTTTTTCAGGTTTTTTTGCCCACATGAACTCAAAAATAGTTTTGGTGATCTCTTTAAGTGTATGTTCAGAAGGGTTAAAAAAAACAAAAATAATATCAAACAGGGAATGCCACGTACCAAAAACGCAGCCTCCCCAAAACGAACCCCACAGCACCCAGAAGTGCACACCACCAACACACACACACACACACACACGCACACACAAACGACACACACACACAATCATGTACACACACACATATACACTACCAACACACACTAGCATACAAAGCAAACACACGAGGACAAAACGAACAATTAAGTAGAATTGTTAATGGATAAATAAGTTTTGGTAAAGCAAAGCTTTTGATTACAGTAATTTTGCCTAGAAGGGTTAATTTTCTGTGCTCCCATTGTTTTAAACAGTTTTTAAAAGTAAGAAGTATTGGTTCTAGGTTTAAACTGATATTTTTTTCTATGTTATTAGTGAAAGTGAAGCCCAGAGTATTTGCTGATTCTGAGGTCCATTTCAAATTTTTATTTGGCAGTAGCTCAAATGTGTGCTTCTTAAGCATCCTATTCGTAAAATTGTAGAATTATTGATATTTCATTTAAGTCCTAATACGTATTCGAAATTTGTTAATACATAAATATTTTTTTCGAAAGATTCTTTTGAACCATTATTTATATATGTTGCGTCATCAGCAATCATAGTTTGTTTTATTTATCTATTCTCTATCACAATACCTTTGATATTGTTGTCATTTACTATGAATTTTGATAAAATTTCAATACCAAGAATGAATAGAAAAGAAGAAAGAGGACATCCCTGATGAATACCTCGTTCAATATGGAAATATTTAGAGAGAAAACCATTGTTTATTATTAAACATGTAACGTCATTATAGAAGAGTTTGATCCATTTGATAAAGGAATCTCCAACATTAAAATGCGTTAAACACTTTATCATGAAGCCATGGTTAAGACTGTCAAAGGCTTTTTCAAAGTCGGCGCAGAGTAATAATCCTGGCTCATCTAATTCCTCTAGGTAGCTGATTATTTCAAAAATAAGCCTAACGTTTTCTCCTATACATCTCCTTTTCAGGAAGCCAGCCTGTAAATGATTTATAATCGAGCCAATTATTTTTTTTAGTCTATTTGCTATTTTTTTCGCTATTTTGTAATCAACATTGAGTAAACTAATTGGACGCCAATTTGTAAGGAAGGTAGTCTCTTTATTTGGTTTTGGTAGCAGAGTTATAATTACTTGTTTTTGTAGATCTGTAAGAATTCCGGTACTATAAGAGTGATTTATTAACTGAATAAAGTAAGATTTAATTTCTTTCCAAAATACTTTATAGAATTCCACAGACAAACCATCTGAACCGGGGCTCTTTTGATTTTTCATTTCGCTCAATGCGTCCCAACATTCACTTTCAGTCATAATACCATCACATGAAAGTTGGTTGTCCTCGTTCAGTTAATTACTTTCTATAGTAAAGAAATCATACTCTGATAAGTTTTTTCGCGTATATATTCGTATAGTATGATACATAAATTTGTAAAATATTTACTTTTTTTCGTCTCCATCTATATTTTGTGCTCTTGCTCCAATCATAATACCATTCATTTTCATGTCTAATAAATTTTCTAATTCATTTCTTTTTTCATTTAATTCATTCTTGATTTCATCACTATCTGGGTCGTTTTGAATGATTTTATTCTCTTAAAAAGCAATTGCTGTATTTAGAGATTCCTCGTGTTATTGATCTTGTTTTTTCTATGTGTTGCGTATTTTATTGTTTGGTTTCTTATTGCCCCTTTGATAAGTTCCCATATTGTGTTAGGATTTGAATTTTTATTCAGGTCAGTTGTTTCTTTAATACAATTTTGATAGTTGTTTGATATTGCTCGTCAAGCAGTAAATTATTTTTCAATTTAAAGTATCCCTAGCCCTTGGACTCTTTTGAAAAATTTATACTTAGTTCATTTTTTGAATGATCTGATTCATAGTCTGGCTTGATTTTACACCCTTTGGCAATATTTATTAAAGTATCGGATAGTAAAAAGAAATTAAGTCGGCTAAATATAATTGGTTTAGTATTTGAATGCCAAATATATTGATATTTATTAGGGTTCAGCAACATCCATTGTCTGTCAGATTATAATTCTATATTTACTATTTTTGCTCTGCAGTTTTTGTGCGTGTCTAACCTACCATTATTTTTATAAAGTTTTATGTCAATTACTGTGTTAAAATCACCCGCCAATATAAAATTTCTCTCAGAGGTTTTTGAATGTTTGTCGTCTAAGACATCAAAGAAATGTTTGCTATCGTTATTTGGACCATATATATTGAATAAAGTAAAATCCCAGCCGTCAATTTCTATGTCTGTGATATTAGACGACCTTGAATAATTTCTTTAAAATTTGATACTTTTCCAGAGAATGTGTTACTCAACAAGATAGCAACACATTCACTGTTACTTTTATTTCAGCTAAAATAGGATTGTCCGCTCCATTCAAGTTTCCACTTATAGCGCTATTTTCGGTTGAATGCGTTTCTTGGAGAAGACAGATTTGATAATTATTTTCTTGTACATATTGAAAAATTTGTTGTCTTTTAGTTGCATTAGATAGCCCTCGTACGTTAAGCGAGCTTAACAGTGTTGTCATAGTGAGTATCGTAGGTGGGGTAGGTTAAGTTTGAAATATGTTTGAAAACGATCTAAAGAAAATATATGAAAAACATGTCCTTTTTAGGTTGTGATTAAGGTCACAAAATTGTGGACAGCCCTGTATTTACATTTATATTAAAGTTTGATATGAAATTTGCACGAGAATATAAATGTATTTTTTTGAACTATCATGTGTATACATGCATTATATTTAATAATTCACCATTAATTTAAATAACATGTGATTACATTCCGCAATTATCAAATTGATATAAAGACAAAAAGTAACTTTAAACACACCAAAGCAAAATAAGCTATTCATACGATGAGCACCACATAAAAACAAAAAAAATTTTTATACAAATTTACTATTGTATCCAAGCACACTGGTGCATTTCTTACCACAGTCAGCTATGAATAAGTGTGTATAGATAAACTGGATGTCATTAGAATGTTCCATCAGTTTTTTCTAGCAATCAGATAAAACAGAGAAGAGTAACAATAACAACCAAGTTGACCAATTGAAAACAGACATCCGAAACAATAATTGTCATTAGTTTTGGTTTCTTGTTTATCTACGTTAGTTAAACAGATTCATTTCAATAAGTGTTTACAGTTTCACGCCTTACAGTGTACAATAATAAAGTTTGCTTGAAAAATGACATGAAATGTTCTTATTACAGTCAACGTTTTGTAGCATATTTTCAAGCGTATGTCTTTAACATTTACATTTCTATAGTAGGAGTACACCTATATAAGACGTTTTTTAATAATGCTTTTTAATTTGTTAAAATATGCGTGTATGAAAGTAAAACTCAAGTTTTCAGTATAAGAGCTCAGGTAATTGTATCTCTAATTGTGCTCGTTTAAAGTATACACATATTTTATATATCCACAATTAAAACGTGAAAAGTTAGATTGGTGTATCTTTTTGTTCAACAAGTTTATATAAAATAGGTATTATGTGGTAATAGTCACTTATTACTATCGAAGCGTAACTTTAAATAGTTTATATACTGTTCTCCGTAAATAGCGTGACACAGAATCTATGTTTTACCTTTGATGTTATCATCTTTCTCTAGCCAAGGTAAATCAATCCATTGTTGAAAATCTCTGCATCGTACTTGGTGGATTCTTCCTACTGTAGTTTCATAGAAATTTTTTTCCGTTTCGTGTCCAAGTTGAATTTACTTCATCTGGCATGTTTGACTGAACACAGTATAATATGTGTTGGTTAAGTTTTGTTAGGTCTTCTGAGATGAAGATTTTTGTATCTTTGAAATTTTTAACATTGCTCATTATTTTATTCTTATGTCTCCGCGCATGTAATTTTACAATGATTTGCGTCTTTTTGTCAGGCACCTAATCTATGTGCAATATCAATGTCTTTTTTTTCTAAATTAAGTTCGGGGAGTTTTTCATTTAATGTTTTGACGACTATTTCTGCTGTTTTATCGTCATTTTCCTTCTCACCTTCTGGTAATCCACTAATTCGTATGTTATTTATTCGACTGTACTGTTCTGTATTGTTTAGCCAGTCTGTAGCGTCTTCATAGTTTTGTTTCGAGTCGCTATTGCAATTTTCCATTTTCTTCTGTTTTATCATCTATTCTCTAATTCAGAGTTTTAATTTCACCTTTCACCTTATCGTTTTCTTGTTCTTTCTCAAATAGCTTACCCTCTAGTATTTCGATTTTTTCCCCACATATTTTAGTAGGTCGGTTTTCATTTGTTGAATCATCTCTTTTATCATCTCTATTAGATTCCCATCATTTCTTGTCATAACATTTGCAAGCTTTTTATTGATTTGAATTAGCTCGGTCTGAACAATTATTAATGCTTCATCTTTTACCTTTTCTCCTTTTTCAGTCTTTTTCGTTTTTATTTTTATGTTTAATGTCTTTCTTAGTTTCTTTCTTATTTAATAGGCTATTTTTACTAGATTCTAGGATACAAGTGTCTTTCTTGGTGTCTTTCATTTTTGCATGAGGAGTATTCATACTAGTATCTAGGTCACTAATACTACTAGTGTCGGATCTCTCTTTTTCTGTAGACTGGTCATGCTTTCTAAATTACTATCCGCCTATTTTTTATGTGCAGTATGGGATTCGTCCCAAATTTTCAACTCAGGTAATTTACGTTCATAAACTGTGACAACTATGTATTATAATGGCGCTGTCCATTATTGACCTTTGAAAATGAGTGTTTCACATATCTACTAGATACAAACGTTTATTTGAATTAGATGCAAACTTTCGTACCGTATACTTTTATCCAGTGTTCCTTGATTTAGTCTAGAACAACACTTTATGCACTTGAAAATAAAATGTTTTATCCTGCGTTCATTTTCACGACTTTTCCCAACCTCTTCATTAATGAGTTATTAGTTGACCTCTGAAAACAATCACCACACCAGTAGAGTTTGACCATAGAGGCATGAATTATGCGCCAATGCCTTCTATAGCTGGTGTATGAAGAGAAGGACTGTCTACTGCAGGCCTCCATCTCGCAGCATGCACCCTGTGTGAAAGGTTGGGTCCCACTGCCTTCCAGTTCCTTAATGAGATTTGCGTACTGCAAGAACAAAAATAAACAAGGACCTAATAAATAACAGTAATGCGACAGTCATAAATGGATATCTGTCCATATGCAGTCATACTGTCTACCCAACATCTTCTGCAGAACCAGTACTCCCCCATACCTAGTGCCTGTATTTGAGTTAAATTAAGGAGAACATATCTCTGCCTATGTCTAACGATCCTTACTGCTCTAGTTTTAACTTATGGTGGTGTTGGGTTGAGCAGAGCCAAAGGTGAAAGGGATGCTATTTATGGCGTTATCTTGTGTTCCGCCTCAGAATCCATGTATCCGTCTCTATAGCTTTCGGTAACTTGGTAAGGTTTTAAGTTGTCAACGTGTATAGAAATTAAATGGCCGTTCTCAATTTTCTGAACGAGGTATGGTACCTCACTGAGTTTTTTCCACCACAGTATAAGGTCCTACCACCACTGACCAAGTGTGAGGCGTCTCAGGTCCATTCGACGTAAGCAATTGGGCAAAGATCCAAATGTTCGAGACCCGGTGGATTCCTTACCACTACATTTTTAGGAAACTTCGTTTCTCTGTTAAACATTAATAAATTTGGCGTGCACCCGTGTACTACTCTGTACTGCATTTGTATGCAGACATAATGTAACACAAATGATCATTCCATGAGTTTGAGTACTTGAAACCGATATACGGAACATTTGTCTGATAAATATATTCAACCTTTCAATAAGTCCATCGCATTGACGGTAGTAGGATGTAATTCTTGTTTTCTTTACCCCCGCTAGATTGCATATTTCTCTAAATAGCTCGGACTCGAACTCGCTACCCTGGTCAGTATGTAATTGCTCCGCCGAGCCAAAACGTAAGAACTCAGTGACAATTTTATTGGCTACTGGGAGAGCCGTGTGATCGGGCACTGCATAACACTCAAAATATTTGGTGAAATAATCCCCTATCACTATAGTGTAACTATTTTCATCTGTAGTTTCTGAAAGTGGTCCCATAATATCAACAGCAACTACTGCCATTGGGCCTATGTACTGAAATTGGGTCAAT
>JAFMSR010000692.1:0-44669 GCA_022818135.1 Saxidomus purpurata | reverse complement strand
GATAGCTCACATGTGATTTGGTTGAAATGCATGGAGTGGTATAGGTGTAATGGCACAGACATTGTAAAGGTAGACAAATCAAGGGCAACTAGAGCTATCACTAAATGTGATTAATACCCCCAAAAGGATTGCTTTATAAACTGAAGAAGTTCGTAGTAACATAATACCTTGCAAACAAACTAAAAAGAGATATTGTTCTTAGCAGTTCCTCTCATTGTGCTTGACCATTGTATGAAGTTGTATTGAATTCCAACTTGTAGTTTTCGAAAAATGCTCCAGACAGGGAAAAGTAACAAAGGGCAATAACCCTGTAATTAGTCAAGATGGAGTTATGGTTACTGTGCACTGCACTCCCTCTCACTGTGCTTGACCATTGTATGAAGTTGTATTGAATTCCAACCAGAAGTTTTCAAGTTATGCTCCGGACAAGGAAAAGTAACAAAGGGTAATAACTCTGTAATGAGTCAAGATGGGGTTATGGTTCCTGTGCACTGCACTTCCTCTAAATGTACTTGACCATTGTATGAGGTTGTACTGAATTCCAACTAGTAGTTTTCAAGTTATGCTTCGGACAAGGAAAAGTAACAAAGGGCAATAACTCAGTAAATACTCAAGATAGAGTTATAGTTCTTGTACACTGCACTTCCTCTGAGTGTGCTTGATCATTGTATGAAGTTGTATTGAATTCCAACTAGTAGTTTTCAAGTTATGCTCCGGACAAGGAAAAGTAACAAAGGGCAATAACTCTGTAATTAGTCAAGATGGAGTTATAGTTCTTGTGCACTGCTCTTCCTCTCAATGTGCTTGACCATTGTATGAAGTTGTATTGAATTCCAACCAGCAGTTTTCAAGTTATGCTCCGGACAAGGAAAAGTAACAAAGGGCAATAACTCAGTAAATACTCAAGATAGAGTTATAGTTCTTGTACACTGCACTTCCTCTGAGTGTGCTTGATCATTGTATGAAGTTGTATTGAATTCCAACCAGTAGTTTTCAAGTTATGCTCCGGACAAGGAAAAGTAACAAAGGGCAATAACTCTGTAATTAGTCAAGATGGAGTTATAGTTCTTGTGCACTGCACTTCCTCTCAATGTGCTTGACCATTGTATGAAGTTGTATTGAATTCCAACTAGTAGTTTCCAAGTTATGCTCCGGACAAGGAAAAGTAACAAAGGGCAATAACTCTGTAATTAGTCAAGATGGAGTTATAGTTCTTGTGCACTGCACTTCCTCTCAATGTGCTTGACCATTGTATGAAGTTGTATTGAATTCCAACTAGTAGTTTTCAAGTTATGCTCCGGACAAGGAAAATGCAACAGACCGCCCGACCGACCGACCGACCGACCGACCGACCGACCGACCGACCAACCGACCGACCAACCACCGGGTGACTCCTATATACCCCCCTAAACTTTGTTTTGGGGGTATAATAACTCTGACAAAATCTAACAATACATACAATTAGGATTAGAACTGATAACTCTAGTGAAGTTTGGTTGAAATCATCCCAGTGGTGTAAGAGTTGTGCAGACATGTTTTGTGACATCCAACAACATCAAAATGTTTCCTCTAACATCACTTCATTGGACAAGTCCTAGGTATACCAAATAACTTTTCTCATGTATAGAATTACTGGTAATATCAACAAACCTCTGAAATGATCTTCAGAATTTTCCTATTGATCAGATCTGAAATGGAGTATTGTTGAAACCGATTTATTTCACATTGATTGTGGACAAAAACAAGCGTACTTGGGCCTGCTCCCTCATGTCTTTAATAGTAGTTGTGCCCGAAAAAATGACCATGGAGGTTGTAGTGTCAAGTCCACCTCCATTGTCAAATGGTTAAGAGTCGCTTGCCTTGAAATCACTGTAACCTCTCATTGATTGAAGGTCATGGATGTGAGCCTACTCACAACTCTTAACATGTATGTAAGAAAGTTGACAGTCTAGCGTTCTAGTACTGGTCCTTTCAAAGAATGATGGTTAGGTAAAATATAATAGTATGCCTGTAATAATAATAACTTGAGCTATCACTAAATGGGATTAATACCGCCGAAAGACTGCTTTATAAACTAAGGAAGTTCATATTAACAGAATACCTTGCAAAAAAAAACTAAAATAGAGATATTGTTCTTGGCAATAACTCTGTAATAAGTCAAGATAGAGTTATGGTTCTTGTACACTGCACTTCCTCTCATTGTGCTAGACCATTGTATGAAGTTGTATTGAATTCCAACCAGTAATTTTCAAGTAATGCTCCGGACAAGGAAAAGTAACAAAGGGCAATAACTCTGTAATGAGTCAATGAAGAGTTATGGTTCCTGCGCACTGCACTTCCTCTCAATGTACTTGAACATTGTATGAAGTTGTATTGAATTCCAACAAGTAGTTTTCAAGTTATGGTGCGGACAAGGAATAGTAACAAAGGGCAATAACTCTGTAAATACTCAAGATAGAGTTATGGTTCTTGTACACTGCACTTCCTCTCATTGTGCTAGACCATTGTATGAAGTTGTATTGAATTCCAACCAGTAGTTTTTAATTAATGCTCCGGACAAGGAAAAGTAACAAAGGGCAATAACTCTGTAATTAGTCAAGAAAGAGTTATGGTTCCTGTGCACTGCACTTCCTCTCAATGTACTTGACCATTGTATGAAGTTGTATTGAATTCCAACCAGTAGTTTTCAAGTTATGCTCCGGACAAAGAAATGTAACAAAGGGCAATAACTCTGTAATTACTATAGTTAGAGTTATGGTTCTTGTGCCCGACCGACTAACCACCAGGTGACTTTCGTTTCGGGGGTATAATAATGGCTATAATTTGATTGAAGCAGACATTTATTCGGTTGAAGCAGACATTAAACCCATCCAACAACAAAAACAGTCCACCTATAAGCAGAATGATGCAAACCTGTGATCTTGATATCCCTATGACTCTATGAAACAAGACTTGCTTCTAGTGTAGCATCTAGTGTAACATAATTTGACAAACAGAAACTGAATGAAAAGTCCAAATTGTGCTACAAGTAAAATATAGTTGTACAAATATATCTGAAAGCTTTCACATACCTTAAATATGTTCATGTACAAAAGACAGAATAGAAGGCAGAATGATACCAAAGTATCTCTTATACTGCTTTCCACAAAATTTGAATACAAGCATTGCCAGGTTGGAATATATCAATATTGGCTGCTAAAGGCAGATGACTGCTGATCTGAGGTCACTACAAACACAGGTTAAACTAATACTTTATGATATGTTCACATAGTTTCACATTTAATTGACAAACCATCAGGCCAATGTATACAGGTACATGTATATTAGCTAACCTTTAATTCCAAGCAAGTGTAGTTTATTCCAGGTAACTTGTCTGAAGTAGAGCAGCTTGTATCTCAGGAAACCAGTGTCCGTGATGTAGAAGAAAGTCTTCAGTATAACCAGGATGTAGCCAAACAACCAGAACACCAACCTGGCCAGCAGGTGCAGCTTGACACTGTTGGCACTTGTACCGCTTAACCATTCAACTTCCAAAGTCTGAAAAATAAAGCAAGTCTTTTTAAGATCTTTCATTTTTCCTATAGCACAAATTTCACAGACTTTAACAGCGGGTTGCTCATTGAATTAAATATCCAAATTAATGAGAAACTGTAACAGGCACATAATGAAATTCATGAATTTAGAGAAAATAATGAATTCCTTGATATATTAATATTTGTAACATGTAATTTCGATTTTAAATCAATGTTAAGCATTCTTTTTGCACAAATGACAGTAAATTATGCCAGTAAGACATCTTTCTCCATAGTGAAAGAGCTAAAAGTACAGTCTCGTAATTGCAAAATCACAAGTGATCACTGGCCTTTAATACACCAATGTCTTTGGGTTATTTTCTAACAAGTTAAAGTAAAGCCATAATTTATTCCTTAAGCAAATTCACATATCAACTTCTGTCCAACTGGAGCTGCCATGGCGCAGTGGTAGCGGGTTTGCCTCAGGATCGAAGGGCCACTGGAAAGAGTCTCAAGAGCAATTAATACAAGTTGTAAGAACTTGTTTTGCAATCGTGAGTAAATAAATTAGTATAAACTAACTTCTGTCCATTAAAACATACATGTACATGTACATCTATGACAAAATAATCAGAACTACATGGATCTCCAAAATGTTAAAATGTTCTTACCTTCAGTCCATGCATCACCTGACCCAAGGTAAGTCTGTCATATTTTCCCAGTGATATAAACCTCGACACATCTGTCAATAAACAATTACTTCATATTAAACTATTCATATTGGCGTAAAATCAACAATTCACCCTCTTTAGCAACAATCTTCTCCTTCAAAAGCTATAAATAAATTTAATGAAGAATTAAATTTTGACGAGATTGTAGTAAAAATTGTAACTTTCTGTTGTTCTGCAACATGTCAACTTATTTGCTCGCAAGTTAAATTGTCTTCTGCTTCAGTTTGTTTATACTTTGCCACAACTTTAGCAAAATGCCTACAGTACGGCCTCTGCAGTCTACCTTAAGTTTACCTGACCACCTGACTTGTCAGGCAATATTTGAGCTGGACTGGCAGATATTTTGAAGGTGCCTGACTAGAAAATAAATTCTAAAGAAGTTTGATACAGATAATGTTGAATAAGGATTTCGGTCTCGTAGATAATTATGTCTTCAGTGTTGCAAATGTTTTCATTTGCTTGACCAAATGTATGGCAGTCATTTCCAACCTGCGGACAGACTGCTCTATAGCTCAGTGATTAGGGCGTTTGCCTCGGGAATTGAAGGTCTCATGTTTGAATCCCAACTGGAGCACAAGATGTGTCCTTAGACAAAGACCCTTATGCCACACTTAAAAATGGCACAGGGTGAGAAACAAGAGCTGTCAGTAGGACAGCGTGCTCGACTTTTTTAGTGCTTGCCAATAAAACAAAACTTTGACAGTTAAGGGCACACAAGACTTTAACTAGGAATTTCTAAGTACAAATCAAGAAAATTTTTCACAGAGTTATCTTCTTTTGCTTACAGATAGGTCTTACGATGGTACATAAGTACTCCAACTTTCAAAGTAATATCTCAAATGGTAAAGTTAACAAGTGGACAAGAATGAAAATTTTAACTGAGTTTCTAAGTCAAAAAGGGCCATAATTCAAATAAAATCCTTGACAGTTAAGGGCACACAAGACTTTAACTAGGAATTTCTAAGTACAAATCAAGAAATTTTTCACAGAGTTATCTTCTTTTGCTTACAGATAGGTCTTACGATGGTACATAAGTACTCCAACTTTCAAAGTAATATCTCAAATGGTTAAGTTAACAAGTGGACAAAAATGAAAATTTTAACTGAGTTTCTAAGTCAAAAAGGGCCATAATTCAAATAAAATCCTTGACAGAATTACCTTCTCCTGCCTATGTTTGGGAATCATGATGGTAAACAAGTATTCCAACTTTCAAATTAATATCTCAAACAGTTCAGTCAAAAAGTGGACTGGTATGAAAAACTTAACCAAGATTCTAAGTCGATAAAAGGCCTTAATTTTTAAAACAAATCCCTGACAGAGTTACCTTCTCTTGCGTACAGATGGGGGTAATGATGTGAAATAGATTAAAAGTTTCAAAGCAATATCTCAAAGGGTTAAGGTAATAAGTGGATTTTACCCATATTCAATGTATTTTCTAAGTAAAAAAGGGGCATAATTCTGTCAAAAACCTTGACAGAGTTATGTCCTCTTGTCTGTTGATGTAGGTCGTGATGGTAAACAAGAATGGTTAGTTTCAAAGCAATACCTCCAATGGTTTTGAAATAAAGTGAGGTGGTACGAAAAACTTAACCAAGCTCAATACACTTTCTAAGTAAAAAAAGGGCCATAATTCTGTCAAAAACCTTGACAGAGTTATGTACTCTTGTCTGTAGATGGAGGTTATGATGGTAAACAAGTATGGTAAGTTTCAAAGCCATACCTCTAATACTTTTGAAATAAAGTGGGGTGGTACGAAAAACTTAACCAAGGTGTGACGCCAACGCCGACGCCGGGGCGAGTAGGATAGCTCCCCTTTTCATAGAAAAGTCGAGCTAAAAAGTACAGCCTGACCAGGGCTAGAACAAGATACCCTGTGCATACAGGGCAAATAACCATCCTACCAGCCGGCAAATTCATTATTCAGTTGGCAAGTTCATTATTTAGTTGGCAAATTCATTATTCAGTCTGCAAATTCATTATTTAGTTTGCAAATTCATTATTCAGTTGGCAAATACATTATTCTGTCCTAGCAAAAGTTTGAAGTAGACAATGGGTTTTAAACTTTTATTTGCAGGATATAATAATCTTACTTTTCAGCAGAATATTGAGGTTATATCTTGTACCCAACAATTGTACTGGAAGAACTCTCACAATGCAAGCCCTCAGGAATAAATACACCTGAAATACATACATCATAACATGTAATAAGACCCATGAGCTGCTGAACATAACAAAAAATATTCACACATTTGACATGTTCTCTAGCTGATTTATACATTGGATGTTTTGTAACCAGTCCCTTTTCAAGGAAACTGTAAATTTTAACATCATAAAGTAATACTTAACAACATGCAGTTGAAACCTGTGAAAGACCAAGTGTTTGATCTTAATAGTGGCTCATACACCTTTGGCAGCAAGCCAGCCAGCCAGCCAGGGCATGCATCTAAAGATCTAAAGTAGGGGACTGTCCATCACAGGTGCTGATAAACTAAGAGTGGCCAGTTGGGATACATCAGTAGTGGCTGCTATAGGCAGGCGACTGCTAAATTGTGGTGATCACTAACACAGGTTCATCTGTACCCACCTGTCTGTGATGATGATGGTTACTCAGCAGCTGCGATACAGTCAGACCTCTGCATCCCTTTTTACCTGTATGTAGGCAGAAATATACACAATATTATAAACCATAACATGCTGATAACCTCCCTTTGGAAATTTAACATCCACATAAAATGCTGATTATCTCTCTTCAGAACTTTAACATCCACATAAAATGCTGATTATCTCTCTTCAGAACTTTAACATCCACATAAAATGATGATTATCTCCCTTCAGAACTTCTTCAACATCCACATAAAATGCTGATTAGCCCAATCTGGAACTTCAACTGTTACAGTATTTTGATAATCTTTTGTGCAATCAGCATTTACAATAATTACAACAGACAATACCCTATGCATAGATTTATAATAAATTACATTGTATTTTAAATCCTGCAAACTACAGTACAGCTACATGTAAACCTTCATCAGGACCGAGAAGAAGGGTTTTTGAGAACTCTTCTGTGGTATTGCTGCAGTTTTACCTTAAGGTTTCTATCAACTTTCACAATATACCGACTGCAGTGGTGTGATTAGGCAAAGACGTGAGGGGAGGAAAATTATTTGTACATTGGGGTCAGGGGGCAATGTTTTGTGTTTTTAGCACTCGAGGGGAATAAAAATGCATTTCTAAAACACTTCTAAAGGAATTTTTCAATGTGTTTTTAACCAAGCAAGTTTGTTCTACAGTGATGTGTTAAGATAAAAGTAGTCAGTTTCAAAAATAAAAGATTAAAAAGTCTATATCAGGGGTCTTCGTATATCCATCTTGGGGGCCAAAATTGATGATATACCTCGTCATAAAACACATATTGTAATTGCTATTAAAAGGTAATCTGATATAAATTTCTAATAAAAATGAACCTGTATATCTTTCAATTTGGACCGAACCATTACATCTTCGAACAGGTGCTGATTGATGAAATTTACCGGCTGACAAGCTAACAATGCAGACCATGATCCAACTACACAGATGTACATGCTGATCATGATCTACACTGGCTGCAAAAGGCAACATCACTTGCCACCAACATCACTTGCCACCAGCATCACTTGCCACCAACAGGGAAAGAGTTAAATTGTTTAGTTACATACCTCTTGTTTTCTTACAGCAGACGCTAGATGCAGATTTCTTGCACAGAGCAGCACAGTGGTGTTTAAGTAGTGCCTTGAATGGACATCTCCTGTTACAGAATAGAACAATTACAAACATCATCCTGTACAATTATCTCCCTTGATAGTAAGTACTGAACAGGACTCTTGAAATGGTATCACTCACAAAATATAGACATGTGTTTCCAAGACAATATAGAAGCCTGTCACTGGAGGCCTACAATCTTTATTTTTATACTTGTAGCAACTAATAGATATAGTTAGTAACTCACCTATGTTTCTCAATCAGTTGCTGTAGTAATGGTACAATGCTTGTGAACACTGGAATGTCTACAGTCTGCTTGTTTACAGACTGCACGGAATGTTGACTGGTACACACATCTTGGGCTGAATGCTTGCTGGCACACAAACTTTGACTTGAATGTTGAATAGCACACACATGTTGGGCTGAACGTGGACTAGGAGACATTTCAGCTTGATTTTGACTGGTACCCACATGCAGAAGTATTTTGCTTTCACCCTCCTTTTCCCTTAAAACTGCACTTGTTTCTTGCATAACCTTGTAAAGAACATATTTTATTCATGTAAAACTTCCAATAAAGAACCAACAATCAGAAATGCATGTGTCTAAATTGCCATTCTTTAATGAAAATGTATTATGCAGTTAAAATTATTGTTAAAAGCCATAGATCACTAAGTTTTTCAAACTGTCTTAACTGCATTCGAAAGATTGCTTCACTGCACATAGACTAGCTTAATAATACTTCATCCATGTACATTCAAACAGGAGCAGTGTTGCAAAGTAATGAAGTAAATTTATACAACATAATTATGACTTGTTGTCCATTCACCCTGATTAGCAACAGTACTGTAATACTAATATGGCCTAGAGCTATAGGTGTTTGGGCGGATTGAAGGAAAACAAAAGGCCAGGTTCGTTTCCAAGAAACGACTCCAATGTGACTCAAGCTTTCTTCACAATCGAGCTAAAACAAATTAGTATAAACTAAACTAAATCTGATACTTACAGAGCAGGGATTTACAGATAACATCTGCATCTCAGTTGTTTCAGATGAGGCATGCAAGCAGCCTGTATTGCTCCTGTTGTAGTTTCTAAACTTAATGTCCTCTTCTACCCCTTCCCTGCCTGGATAAATTAATACAATATCAAGTGTGGGAGAATTCTTCACAAATCTGTTTGACTCTGTGTTCTTCCTGCTTAGAATTATTTCATGTTTCCTTTTCACTAAAAGTGCTTCTTTTCCGCATCTACAGTTACAACATGTACATGTTTCACAGGAAGTTCTTCCAGGCCCACAATTCCCGACACAAACTGTCTCCAATGATTTTGAATTGTCTCCCTTGAGTTTGGTAACTACAGCTTCTTCATTGCCTTTCTCACAAACCTCACACATTCCCATTTCTACTGAATTATTACATGTACTGTCTTTCCCATTAGTGTCAGAGAATGTGTTAGTGCTTAAATCAATACAGAGTCTACTTACGCCACATTTTGAGGTTTCTATCAGTGTACATGTACCAGATGAATCCGGTAACAATGCTATCTTACCACTCGGCTCGTTCCAGAAACTTGGATGTGGATTCAGATCAGCACTGTTACGGTTCTGTAAACTGTCCCTTTCCAAGTTCTCTGTCATCCCTGTATCCACAGAAATACCCAAGGCTCTCTGTATACTGTACAGATCAGGGGAGGTTACTCTGACGGATTCAGTATCGGATAAGACGCTTGTTTCACAGAATATCTCCTTGTACAGCAGCAAGATATCTTCTGAAGTTGTGCCAAGCCTTGAAAGTAATACTGAAATAAAAGGTACATTAATTATCCTTCTGGTTCAAAATGTACATGTAGTGCCTCTCAAGGGTACAACAAGTACACAACAACGACAAATACACATTGTGTCTTTTAGAACTTACTTTGAGCAACCGCCCATCACAGGTTTTGAAAAATGTGTTGCCATTTATAAGATCAAATTTTAGGTTAAATAATTTATGTTAAAATTTCTGTAAGTTTCAATTTCTTTCGCCACTCTGCAGACTTTGGTGCATATGTCAGCATGGTAACTGGCAAGGAAGAACCAGCTTTGACCAGTTAGCAAGTAGACAGATTAAAAGGCCGGCTCTCTGGGTGTAATCTATGCTCAGTGATGTTGCCATATAGTACAGGTTCAAATCCCAGCTTCTACCCTAAAAGTTCATATGAATTTAAAAAATTGAACTGAAAAAATTATCAAATTACAGACAGTTTACCTAGCTGCCTTTCTTATTTGTAGAAGTTATGACAAAGTCTGAAAACAGATAAGTATTTCAAGAAAGTGAAAGTTATAAGGCTAAATTTTACTCGAATCAAATCTAAAAGGAATCTTCAAAACTTTCATTTTGTACCTGATTGTGTGAATCTCTCTCTAGGGTTCCTTGAAAACAGCATGCCGTTTTTAGGTAATGCAAGTTGGAATCTACAAGATAAAATTTCAAGCATACTTATTATGGTGACAACGGTCTGGCACATGAAACAACTTACACAATGTACAAACGTATACATGACAACTGTTTCAAACATGACCTTTAAATGTCACACCGTGCCCAACAAGTCTTGATGTACAAGTGAAATATACACAATACTGAACATAACAAAACATATATTAGTGCCAAATAACTGTTAAACCCACCTGCGCATATTTCAAATTATAGAATAAACAAACTAATGTCACAATAAGATGATCGAAATATACTATCAAATGTGACACTTCTGGCAAGTTGTGGATAACCCTAGCATTGAATTCAAGGTAAAAAACAAGGTGAAATCATGATTATTTTCATGTGGTTTCACACACCTGTTCCTACAGTATTTCAGTTATCAATGGATATTTTATCAACCAGCCCTCATGGATTACAAGTGCTAGACTACAGTACTATCCTTGGTATGAAATTGAAATGAGCAAGATTGGTGGGCGGGCTCAATCTTAATCAATGAGAATATGTAACGGATTCACGCAATACATTGTAACTAACATGACAATCTCAGGGGATGAAAATCTTAGGTGATTTTCAAGGTTTTTTGTTGGTGAAATTGGGCAAATTCATTTAAATAAAACAGTAATTGTATGAAAAATGTCATTAGAAATCATTGAAATTGACAAGCATCATTGTAAAAATGATAAATTTGATAAAAAGGTTGATAAAACTTCTACTTTCAGGTGGATGGGGTGTTTAACAAGCATTTGGGAAAAATTTAACTAATTTTCAGGAAGAAAAATCGGCTACAAAAATAGTAGGTAAATTTATGCCCCAACTAATGAACTCTTTGTATGTTGTAAAAGTTTGACGCTAGTTCCAACCATATTTCCGCCATTTCTACAGGCCAATCAAATATAAGCTAGAGTTGTTGTTGTAAGAGTTTAACGCCAGTTTCAAAAATATTTTGGTAATTGTTACAGGTGGGTACTTTACTAGCCATCGTTCATGGGATGACCCCAGTACTAGATCCCTATCCTTCATAAAATACTACGAACTTGATCAAATACAGAGACATGGACGGTAGCAGGGCTTGACCCCATCACCATCAGTCTATTAATAGAGCATTTAATCACGGAGGCAGATAATGAACTCCTTTTCTGTCAATGTATATGATCGTAAATTTACAGCACATGTTTGTTTTCCCTTTTTGCACAGGGTCTATAGAATTAACTTCTATATTGTATGGCAAGTTTTAAAAGAACACGATCACTTTAACTCACTCTTAGCACCTTGGATGCAACATTACTTGTTGCTTTTATATTACCAAGAAAGACATCTTTTATTGTCTTTTGGGCAAACTTGACCATTATTTGTACAAACAAAAATTTCCTAACATTGCTTTTTAAATTTGAAGTGGTACTACATCATGTATATGGTATTTCATTCAAAATTATTGCAAAACAAAATTTCCTGCAAGACACATCCTTTTTAACAAACTCTTGTCTAAATGATTCTGCTAAGAAAACGCGAAAATTTGTTTTCGTGAATATAAATTTGGTAACGGGGGGCATCATTAATATATCAGTAAATCATGCAAATTTTCAATCTAAGCCCATTCAAAATGTGGGCTTTAAATCTGCTCAACTTACTCAAAAGGGCAAAATGGTCTGCATCCGTCCTTAACTTCGGAAACTTTTGAATATTTCCTCTTACACTTTCTCCTTTTCTTTGGAGTTTTAGAAACGGTTGTACCATCTGTTGTCCGATATTTACTCCTCTTTTCATCATATTTAGACGTCACCTTGGCTGTTGCAACCACATCTTTATCACACATTTCTTCTTCATTCAATCTAACATTTGTAGCGTCTTCAGTGCAACGATCACTCCGAGATAGCAAACGTCGTCTTTTAGTTTCAAATTCATGATCAACGTCTTCCATTTCATCGCCATTCTCCAAATCAGTATCACCAACCTTCCTCTTTAATGTGTGAACTTCTTTCAACTCACCAGCAACTCTTTTTGCACTAACACCGCTTTGTATATCCTCCAGCGTCTCATTATCTAGCTCCCCTAATGTCTGGTCAACAAACAGTTTTCCCTGGCTAGCGTATATTTCACTCCTTCTTTTCAGTTCTAAAAATCTATTTTCATGGATCTGTTCATATTTCCTTTTCTTCTTTCCTTTGATAATCTTTTTTATCACATTGCAATCATTCTTTCTCTTGTGTTTGTTACACTTTTTACTTCTTTTTACACATAAATCAACCTGCTCTACACCTTTTATGTCCTCAAATATCACTTTGTTTGTCTTGCTACCACTGTTAGAATTACGTTTCACTTGTGACGTCCCTGAACAAGCCATACTACACTCACCAACTTTTCTTGAATTAATTTCTTTAAGGTTATCAGAAATATCTTCTTGTACCTTTTCTATTTCATATTCTTCATCAGCATTCTTTCTATCCTCAGCTGTAACTTCAATCTCATCACTGTTTTGGACTTGCTGTTTAACTGGAGTTGTTCTTTTAACCTTGTGTGCCACAGTTTCTACAGAGTTATTAATTGGTGCACCTTCAAGAGACAATGTAACAGCTTTGAAACAACAACAACAACAAGAGGTATCACTAAACTGGTCTGACTGGACTGTTCTATGTAAGTTTTGTGAAAATCTTCAGCAATGTTATCAAGGAAAACCTATCTTTCATTTGAACAACTAATGGTATCATCCAAGTTGAATGATGGACAAGTCTATGTTAAAATTTTGTAAGTTTCAGGGCTACTAACAGACTAATGGACTTTCATTAGCCAGGAATGTGCACTTACATTTTGGCAACAGGGTTCATATTAAAATTAGATCCATGTACTAAGTATAGGTTAGGGTTCATTCCGATTCATTTACGAAAATAAATTGGTCAAGCACGGTTCATGCCATGCGCCCAATTTATTGAAGTAAATTTATTAAAATGAGCATAACCTACTTAGTGTTTGAAATTATTTTTTTGTAAATCAGCATTGTTCCCCTATTTACTTACTCTATGATTATTAATTTACTTAATTTTAAGTGCAGTGAATACTGTGCTGCGATTGGACAAAAAATAATTTCAAAAACTAATGGGAGTTAATACCATACCTGAAATTTGAACCATACATGTAGGCGTAACTTGATAAAACAGTGACGTGTGTTCCAGCAGGAACATCATTGCAGTCTCACCTGCCCTGAAAAAAACAGTTCTATATATAATACAGTGTGATAATGCATTATCTGCAACATAATAGATTTTCACACAATGATATGTATATATTCTAAATGAAAAACAGGCAACTGTGAATGCACTTTAATACAAGAGCTGTCACATGACAGCACGCTCGACTATTCGAAAGGTTGTTGGTAAAATGGGTTTTTTGTCAAAGAACAGGAGTATTGTGTAATTGTCTGTAAGAATTAAGGTCAAAGATATGAAACTTGTTCAAAGACCTTTGTAAATGTACATTACATTCAAAGCCTTACTCTGGATTCTGTAAGCCAAGTGGAGGGAGGAGAGGATAATTTCAAAGAAATACATAACCTTGTAAATTTGATCATGAATAACTCTGTAACTTTTCAAAATTGAAATATATAAAATTAAAAAAGCATGACCGCTGCATGCTGCATAATTATTCTATGACATTTCAAAAGAAAGCCATTTCGAGTATTTCCATGTTAGTCTGGTAAAAACTGTGACAAAATTCTAAGTTAAAAGGGGCATAAATGTCAAAAATCAAAAACATTGGTGAAGATGTTGACAGTAAACATACATTTTAAGTCCATAAAAAAAAAAAAAAGTTAAAAAGGGCATAAATCTGTCAAAAATTATGGGTTATGGGTTATGGGGATTGTTTCCTCAGATGTAGATGTTGATGGTAGACACATACTTTGAGTTTCAAGTCAATACCTTTGATAGTATTCAAAACATTTGACTTTATAAAATCTTTTACCAAATATTCTAAGTTAAAAAGGGGCATAAATCTGTCAAAAATCAAAACAGAGTTATGGGGATTGTTTCCTCAGGTGTAGATGTTGATTGTAGACACATACTTTGAGTTTCAAGTCAATACCTTTGATAGTATTCAAGATATTTGAATTTATAAAAATCTTTAACAAAAAAATCTAACTTAAAAAGGGGCATAAATCTGTCAAAAATCAAAACGGAGTTATGAGGATTGTTTCCTCAGGTGTAGATGCTGATGGTAAAGATATATTTTGAGTTTCAAGACAATACCTTTGATAATTTGCAAGATATTTGAATATATAAAGAACTTTAACCAAAAATTCTAAGTAAAAAAGGGGCATAAATCTGTCAAAAATCAAAACAGAGTTATGGGGATTGTTTCCTCAGGTGTAGATGTTGATGGTAAACAAACAGTTTGAGTTTCAAGTCAATACCTTTGATAGTATTCAGGATATTTGACTTTATTAAAAACTTTAACCAAAAATTCTAAGTTAAAAAGGGGCATAAATCTGTCAAAAATCAAAACAGAGTTATGAGGATTGTTTCCTCAGGTGTAGATGTTGATGGTAAAGATATATTTTGAGTTTCAAGTCAATACCTTTGATAATATGCAAGATATCTGAATTTATAAAAAACTTTAACCAAAAATTCTAAGTTAAAAAGGGGCATAAATCTGTCAAAAATCAAAACAGAGTTATGGGGATTGTTTCCTCAGGTGTAGATGTTGATGGTAAAGATATATTTTGAGTTTCAAGTCAATACCTTTGATAGTATTCAAGATATTTGACTTCATTAAAAACTTTAACCAACGCAGACGCCGACGCCGGGGCGAGTGCAATAGTCTCCTTATTCTTCGAATAGTCGAGCTAATAAGAGAGTGAAACATGAGTAACACTAAAAACGTGTTTAATAACAATGTTACTTTTTTAGACAATTTTGACACATCCATGCTTTAGTAAAGAGTTCTGCTACATTATGAACAGAAGCAATTTTACCTTAATATCCGAACACCGCAGCTGCAGTATTCACTGTATAAAGACAATGTTTTTGCCAAATACAAAACATAAACAATGTAGACAGACTACAAACACAAAACCTGCATGCATGTACAAAGTACATGTAAATAATACGCTTAACCTAACGTTACCGCATAGAAATGGCTAGTTACCCCGGAACGACGTTAACTTGAGATATAAACTCTGTACCTTGCAAGTAACATTTCCCACGCTGGGTAGAATAATCTGTTGACACACGAGTTGGGGTACCGACTCTCCACGTTAACGCCGCAACTTATAGCAAACGGGTCTGCAGACATCTGTAGAAGACAAACAAAACATTTTTTTACAAGAAGTTTCCCTAAAATGGCAAGTTTAAAGAAAATGTTCACAGTGGAACATAAAACATGATAATAAACATAGTTTACTTTTTACAATACCTGATCTCTGACTCAGTAATCATCTGTAGCTTGACAAAGCCTTGAGCTTGTATTAAGAAATTTAGTAACCTATCATGAAATCAAAGTCAGTGATCATTTCCTAATTTATAGATCAAATAATGTTATAGTCGCAACTCATTTTTTCACTATTTCTTTATTAAGCCATTGTTCGCATTCATGCAGTCTGATCATGATCTGCACTGATGGCTATTGAATCAATAAACTTTCCTTGAACACCCCATTAAACAACTAGAGCTATCACTAAATGTGATTAATACCCCCAAAAGACTGCTTTATAAACTGAGAAAGTTCGTAGTAACAGAATACCTTGCAAACAAACTAAAAAGAGATATTGTTCTTGGCAATAACTCTGTAATTTGTCAAGATGGAGTTATGGTTCTTGTACACTGCACTTCCTCTCATTGTGCCTGACCATTGTATGAAGTTGTATTGAATTCCAACCAATAGTTTTCAAAAAATGCTCCGGACAAGTAAAAGTAACAAAGGGCAATAACTCTGAAATGAGTCAAGATAGAGTTATTGCTCTTTTGCACTGCACTTCCTCTCAATGTGCTTGACCATTTTATGAAGTTGTATTGAATTCCAACCAGAAGTTTTCGAATAATGCTCCGGACAAGGAAAAGTAACAAAGGGCAATAACTCTGTAATGAGTCAAGATGGAGTTATGGTTCCTGTGCACTGCACTTCCTCTTATTGTGCTTGACCATTGTATGAAGTTGTTTTGAATTCCAACTAGTACTTTTCGAATTATGCTGCGGACAAGGAAAAGTAACAAAGGGCAATAACTCTGTAATGAGTCAAGATGGAGTTATGGTTCTTGTGCACTGCACTTCCTCTCAATGTACTTGACCATTGTATGAGGTTATATTGAATTCCAACCAGTAGTTTTCAAGTAATGCTCTGGAGAAGAAAAAATAACAAAGGGCAATAACTCTGAAAATACTCTAGATAGAGTTATGGTTCTTGTACACTGCACTTCCTCTCATTGTGCTTGATCATTGTATGAAATTGTATTGAATTCCAACCAGTAGTTTTCAAGTTATGCTCCGGACAAGGAAAAGCAACAAAGGGCAATAACTCTGTAATAAGTCAAGATGGAGTTATGGTTCTTGTACACTGCACTTCCTCTTATTGTGCTTGACCATTGTATGAAGTTGTATTGAATTCCAACTAGTAGTTTTCAAGTTATGCTCCGGACAAGGAAAAGTAACAAAGGGCAATAACTCTGTAATTAGTCAAGATGGAGTTATAGTTCTTGTGCACTGCACTTCCTCTCAATGTGCTTGACCATTGTATGAAGTTGTATTGAATTCCAACCAGTACTTTTCAAGTTATGCTCCGGACAAGGAAAACTAACAAAGGGCAATAACTCTGTTATTAGTCAAGATGGAGTTATAGTTCTTGTGCACTGCACTTCCTCTCAATGTGCTTGACCATTGTATGAAGTTGTATTGAATTCCAACTAGTAGTTTTCAAGTTATGCTCCGGACAAGGAAAATGCAACAGACCGCCCGACCGACCGACCGACCGACCGACCAACCGACCGACCGACCGACCAACCACCGGGTGACTCCTATATACCCCCCTAAACTTCGTTTTGGGGGTATAATGAATGGTTATGTTCATATTGAAAATTGGGATAGGTACATTTTACAAATTTAACATGGGAAGGGTTAACAAATTAAAGAGTGAACAAGAGCTGTCCCTCCCAAGTGACGAATGCCCCCGAAAGAGGTGCCTCACAGTCTGTGTCCTCTCCATGTGCTCAATAAATGTGCTATGTAATTTTAAAATCCTTCCATGCATGACAGAGTAATCATGCATACAGTATTCCATTACTTTAAACACTAAGTGTGACCTTGACCTTTGAGGTAGGGACTTGGGTCTTGCATGCGACACATCCGCTTGATGTGCTAGACATTTGTGCACAGTTATTTTAAAATCCTTCAAAGCATAATAAAGTTATAGTCCGGACACAAATGTATGCATATATACAGGATTCCATTACCTATAAACTCTAAGTGTGACCTTGACCTTTGTGGTAGGGATGTGGGTCATGCATGCGACACGTCGTCTTGATGTGCTAGACATTTGTGCCAAATTATTTTAAAATCCTTCAAGGCATGACAAAGTTACAGTCCGGACACGAATGTGTGCATATATGCTTATATAGAGGAATCCATTACCTTCAAACTCTAAGTATGACCTAGACCTTTGAGCTAGGGACGTGGGTCTTGCACGCGACACGTCATCTTGATGTGCTAGACATTTATGCCAAGTTATTTTAAAATCCTTCAATGCATGACAAAGTTACAGTCCGGACACGAATGTGTGCATATATGCTTATATGGAGGAATCCATTACCTTCAAACTCTAAGTATGACCTTGACCTTTGAGCTAGGGACGTGGGTCTTGCACGCGACACGTCGTCTTGATGTGCTAGACATTTGTGCCTAGTTATTTTAAAATCCTTCAATGCATGACAAAGTTACAGTCCGGACACGAATGTGTGCATATATAGAGGATTCCATAACCTTCATACTCCAAGTGTGACCTTCACCTTTGAGGTAGGGATGTGGGTCTTGCACGCGACACGTCGTCTTGATGTGCTAGACATGTGTGCCAAGTTATTTTAAAATCCTTCAATGCATGACAAAGTTACAGTCCGGACACGAATTTGTAAGTGGGGACGCACGGACGGACGGACAGACGGACAGACGGACGGACGGACAGACGGTCAGACGGACAGACGGACAGACGGACAGACGGTGCGATTTTAATATGCCACCCTTCGGGGGCATAAAAATGATTTAACAGTGGTAGAAAAAGTAGGACACCAGGTTTATTCTATGCTAACTAATGAAATACTGTTTTCTATCAGTGAAATATACTGTGTTGATATAGATATCATATCAGTCACCGTGTGGATGATATAGGTCTGCTGGAAGTACTTTTTTTCAGTGGTGCATATACCAGTACATAATTTAGCTAAAATTGTTTAAATTAATAGTTTATAGCATAAATAAAAAGAAAATGTGTTTGCTTTGAGTTGATATGGAATGTATCTCAACTGAAAGCTGTTCAATTTTCACATATTTTAATTGAGCTTGTGAAAATATTAAAATTGTATCACTTTTCGTTTTAGATATATTCCATATCCACTCAAAACAAACAAATATACAAAATTTATCAGACACTTACCAAACAAAATCCATTTGTAAGGACATTTTTCCCATACCCTTTCTTGCTCAAAATTCTCTGGAAAAAAACGACACAATATCATTAAATATATACATGGATGGTTTGTAAACAAAATCTGTTCATTATAAATGAAATACAGCTTTCATGTAAATATTAACAGTTGCTGCACATGCAAGCGCATTAAAACTAGGCACAGGAAGAAAATTAAGCTTTCCATTATAAACTTATGTTAATGTACTGTTTAAACGCCCCAGACAGGGGTTCATTAGAAACCGACAAAAAAATTTACCCAGCAGATGTTTATTAAAGCTGCTTGCTCTCAGATTTTGTTAAAAAATAAAGTTCTTCGAACTGGATGTTAACTATGTATTTTAGAACTTATAGTCATATAAAAAGGCTCCAGTATAAATTCCTGTCATGTATATCTTTAAATTTCAAATAATATGCTACCAAATTTAAAAGCCTTGCAAACAGTTTTGAAATTCCAAAATAAACATATAATGTAGCGGTGCCGTGTAACCGACATTTTCTGATTTCTGCAAATTCCTACCTAGATTTCTGCTTATTTTTTTGGCAGTGGCTAGTACGTGTAATTTACCTAGTCTTTTGGTCTAGGTAGCCGGATCCGGCTTCCCAGACCAAAAGGCTAGGTAGCCGAACATTTATTTCAACTGTTTGTTTCTTTTCATTTTTAACAGTCTTATACATGTTGCACAAGTCATATTTTTTTCCTCGCTGTATTGTTGGTACAATACACCTGTAAAAGCAACCTGTTACATTTAGATTCTTTGAATGGCCGCCGCGGTATTTTCGTTGCAAATTGCCGCTATACTATCACGTAATGTGTTTTAAAATAAGTCTTTCAAAAATAAAGAATTTTTTATCTGAACCTTAAAATGTTGTTTTAAAATATCTTTTCGCGATAAACCGTTATTGGTCAATGTTTATTTTCCACTTGTCATTTGTCACTCACGATACGTGTGAAAAATATTGCCCGTCATAAAAGATGACAAAATTATCTCTTATCAATTAAGTCAAAGCTATGTGACACATGTTCGTTAATTTATGAATGCGAAAAATTATATTTTCTAACATTAAAAATGTTCTGAATGTTGTTTATTCAAAACAACTTGTTCTGTTCGGAAAAGTGTATTATCTGGCTGTTCTATAATTATACGAAGTAAGAATATATTGGAAAATACAGCCGTACCCTTTATTTTCTTTATTTTTTGATGATACAAGGTAGCGGTAAATTACACGTACTACTTCGATCCTTATCTAATATTAATAAACAAGTTAAGTATTACAAATAATGTACCTTAATGAATGATTATTCAATAACGATTCTATATAGAGCCTTGTATGAAATATATGTACGGCTACCTAGCCTTTTGGTCTAGGTAGCCGGATCCGGCTACCTAGACCAAAGGACTAGGTAGCGGTCTAGGTAGCCGGATCCGGCTACCTAGACCAAAGGACTAGGTAGCCGGTCACGGCTACCTAGCCACTGCCTATTTTTTTATTCTAGCCTTTAATTTATTAAAGATATGTATAAGTATGTCAATTCTTAAAAAAAAAAATTCAAAGGTAACTGAGAGCGAGCAGCTTTAAAGACACCAAAAACTAAGAGATGTTCAATGAAAGCAAGTGTTGTATCCTCTTATTTCTCACTGTAAAGAATGACCTCCAATAGTCAACACATACCTGTATAGCAGTGAGAACAATCTCCTTCTGTGGATGATAATGAGATGCTGTGACCTTGGGCACACTACAAATCTTTGTGTCCTCACAAACAAACACACAGGTAAGTAGTCTCCTGTAACTAAAAGATTAGAGAACAAAAGTGCAACATTCTACAGTGCGAAAAGTAGAGGTGTAACGATTCATCGCGGTACATGGTGCAAAAAAAATAGAAAATAATGAATAAAGTGTATATTTTATTAGCTTTCCAGCATGTTCAGTGTCAGATACAAAACATTTTAAACTAGAGCTATCACTAAATGTGATTAATACCCCCAAAAGACTGCTTTATAAACTGAAGAAGTTCATAGTAACATAATACCTTGCAAACAAACTAAAAAGAGATATTGTTCTTAGCAGTTCCTCTCATTGTGCTTGACCATTGTATGAAGTTGTATTGAATTCCAACTTGTAGTTTTCGAAAAATGCTCCAGACAAGGAAAAGTAACAAAGGGCAATAACCCTGTAATTAGTCAAGATGGAGTTATGGTTCCTGTGCACTGCACTTCCTCTCATTGTGCTTGACCATTGTATGAAGTTGTATTGAATTCCAACCAGAAGTTTTCAAGTTATGCTCCGGACAAGGAAAAGTAACAAAGGGTAATAACTCTGTAATGAGTCAAGATGGAGTTATGGTTCCTGTGCACTGCACTTCCTCTCAATGTACTTGACCATTGTATGAGGTTGTACTGAATTCCAACTAGTAGTTTTCAAGTTATGCTTCGGACAAGGAAAACTAACAAAGGGCAATAACTCAGTAAATACTCAAGATAGAGTTATAGTTCTTGTACACTGCACTTCCTCTGAGTGTGCTTGATCATTGTATGAAATTGAATTGAATTCCAACTAGTAGTTTTCAAGTTATGCTCCGGACAAGGAAAAGTAACAAAGGGCAATAACTCTGTCATTAGTCAAGATGGAGTTATGGTTCTTGTGCATTGCACTTCCTCTCAATGTGCTTGACCATTGTATGAAGTTGTATTGAATTCCAACCAGTAGTTTTCAAGTTATGCTCCGGACAAGGAAAAGTAACAAAGGGCAATAACTCAGTAAATACTCAAGATAGAGTTATAGTTCTTGTACACTGCACTTCCTCTGAATGTGCTTGACCATTGTATGAAGTTGTATTGAATTCCAACTAGTAGTTTTCAAGTTATGCTTTGGACAAGGAAAACTAATAAAGGGCAATAACTCAGTAAATACTCAAGATATAGTTATAGTTCTTGTACACTGCACTTCCTCTGAGTGTGCTTGATCATTGTATGAAGTTGTATTGAATTCCAACTAGTAGTTTTCAAGTTATGCTCCGGACAAGGAAAACTAACAAAGGGCAATAACTCAGTAATTAGTCAAGATGGAGTTATGGTTCTTGTGCACTGCACTTCCTCTCAATGTGCTTGACCATTGTATGAAGTTGTATTGAATTCCAACAAGTAGTTTTCAAGTTATGCTCCGGACAAGGAAAAGTAACAAAGGGCAATAACTCTGTAATTAGTCAAGATGGAGTTATAGTTCTTGTGCACTGCACTTCCTCTCAATGTGCTTGACCATTGTATGAAGTTGTATTGAATTCCAACTAGTAGTTTTCAAGTTATGCCCCGGACAAGGAAAATGCAACAGACCGCCCGACCGACCGCCCGACCGACCGCCCGACCGACCGACCAACCACCAGGTGACTCCTATATACCCCCCTAAACTTCGTTTTGGGGGTATAAATATCTTGTTTTTAAAAAGTTACACAGTTAAAAAAACACCCCTAACAACACAATAACATGGACTGGTCTGCTGCCTGCATTGATCTCTTATCAGTAGAAAATATTGCGTAATACAGTGTTTTATCTGCAAACACAATCAATCCTATATTATCTGGCTCTACAATTTGCGCCCATTAGGAGTTTTGGCAACTTCACCTAGGGAGATATCCCAGGCACAGGCCCTTTCTCAGGTACTATATAGTAAGAAAGGGCCTGTGATCCCAGGGTGGGCCAGAACCGTAAACAATCTGAATGAAAAAAAACTGAAACAAGAGCACCGCCTACGGGTGCCTGACGCTCGTCTGATTTTATCCTTTTACCGTTTATTTATTACCATTTTTTAAAGTAACAGTGTCCTTGACCTTGACCCCGAAACACAATCCCACAGAAGGTTTTCATGATAATTACTAGACATAAGTTTGGTCACAATTATTCAACTGCAACTAAAGATATTGTGTTTGTCCCATTTTTCTATTTTTAGAAAAAAATCCTGAGCTTTGACTCCATGAGCCCCAAACACAATCCCAATAAAAGTCTTCATTTATATATATTACACACTTAATAATTTAGTTACATTATGTCAATTGTAACTAAAGAAATTGAACATATTATTGTTTTTCTATTTTTAGTTACAGTGACCTTGACAATGACCCCAGGAGCCCCAAAACACAACCCCATTAAAGATCTTCTTAAATACTTACTACAAACAAAAGTTGGTTACATTATGTCAACTGTAACTAAAGATATTGAATATATTACGGTTTTCCTATTTTTAGTAAAAGTGACCTTAACCCCAGCAGCCCCAAAACACAATCCAATTTAAAAAATATTCATAAATACTTCCTATACACTAAGTTTGGTTGCATTATGTTCACTATTACAAAAATAGTTAAGAAGGGGCAATAACCCAGTCAAAATACATGACAGGGTTATGTAACTTGTAAAAATCTTCCTTCTTTCTATTGCACATTTGATAGTGAACAGGTATTCCAACTTTCAAAGTGATAGCTTTGATAGTTTGCATGTAACTGACCTCAACGCAAAACTTAAAAAATCAGACTAGCTAAAAACTACAAAGTCCAAAAATATTAAAATACCCCCCCCCCCACCCCAATGTATAACTCAAAACCCCGTTTGATATGTTGAAGTACATTATCCATTTATTGTTTGTGAAAAATTTGAAATCAATCTAACAAAAAATGAAGAAGCTATGTCCAATTCTCAAAATCAACCAAAATCAATCAAAATTCATGTTTTTTACCCAAAAAAACAGGTCAGACTCAGCATCTTTAGCATACAATGTGAAGAAGGGTATTAGATGAACAAGCTTTCCAAGTGTAACGGTCACCGCCTTCCTAAGCCGAGGCAAGTGGACAGGAAGTGAATCTCGGACAGAGGTTCGAACCCAGTCGGACAACTATTCGCTACCAAGGCTACATAAAACTAGAATTGTGTCCAAAGGACACGGATGCCCCCACTGTGCAGATGTGCTCATAAACAAGAGCAAGCATATCTGTATGTAAGATTTTTATGTGGAACTTTTTCATTCCACTGTTTCATTTCTGTACATATACCTAAAATGATCTACAGGTAACCTTATGTACATGTTAAATTAAATTACAAATGTAAAATTTATATGTTCAATTATTTATATGGTATATAGTGAAAAAATCAACAAAGGGCCATAATTCTGTTAAATTTGGTCGCAACAAATTTATATGGTATATAGTGAAAAAATCAACAAAGGGCCATAATTCTGTTAAATTTGGTCGCAACAAAAATTTCTTCCTTTACTACCATCTACACATTAAAGCTGTTCATCCCTGGAAGTTTAAGCAAAATCTGCCATCCGGTTTAAGAGGAGTTGCGTTCACAATATTTCTATATGGTATATAGTGAAAAACTTAACAAAGGGCCATAATTCTGTTAAATTTGGTCGCAACAAAAATTCCTTCCTTTACTACCATCTACACATTAAGGTTGTTCATCCCTGGAAGTTTAAGCAAAATCTGCCAACCAGTTTAAGAGGAGTTGCGTTCACAAAATTTCTATATGGTATATAGTGAAAAAATCAACAAAGGGCCATAATTCTGTTAAATTTGGCCGCAGCAAAAATTCCTTCCTTTACTGTCATCTACACATTAAGGTTGTTCATCCCTGGAAGTTTAAGCAAAATCTGCCATCCGGTTTAAGAGGAGTTGCGTTCACAAAATTTCTACATAGTATATAGTGAAAAAATCAACAAAGGGCCATAATTCTGTTAAATTTGGTCGCAGCAAAAATTCCTTTCTTTACTACCATCTACACATTAAGGTTGTTCATCCCTGGAAGTTTAAGCAAAATCTGCCATCCGGTTTAAGAGGAGTTGCGTTCACAAGATATATAGTGAAAAAATCAACAAAGGGCCATAATTCTGTTAAATTTGGTCGCTGCGAAAATTCCTTCCTTTACTACCATCTACACATTAAGGTTGTTCATCCCTGGAAGTTTAAGCAAAATCTGCCATCCGGTTTAAGAGGAGTTGCGTTCACAAGATTTCGGGACGTACGGACGGACTGACGGACGGACGGACAAGTGCAACGCTATATGCACCCCACTTTGTGGGGGGCATAACGAGAGAACTAAATCTTATGCATTTATTTACCAATGTCTTGTCCCAATACGTACAGAATGAATATAATGAATAAATATACAATGAGAAACCCTACTCTAGGCCTAAAGAAAGGTGGGGAACTCGACGCTTGTGCAGCGATAGAAAGAACCCGCCGAACGAGCGTCGTTCTCCCAATTGACCTTACGCCAGGAGAGATGTAGCCACGCCCACCGAAATCAAGGGGCACTACTCCTGCGAAGTCCGAGAAACACAGGACACGCTCAAACAGATCTCTATTGAACTAAGTCTGAAATCATTAGTTTTATTTCTTTATTCGATAATATTTAACTGTACTATGATCCTTTTGATAATATTTACGGTAGCATTATTATGTCCGCTGCGCATTAATTATTAAATACTCTTCAAAGAGGCGTTAACAGTATACTGTTAATTGAAAATCTCTTAAAGATAAGATATCAATAAGCATTTTTATAAACATGTGTCATCAATAAAAATAACTGTGTGACCATGGTTTCTAATTTTGTATTTCGTGGAAGACTTAATTTTTGCAAGCGGTTCTGTGAGCTGGGTCGTGCTATGGGGTCTTATGTTTTAGGCAATGTGACACTTCTATAAGTAAAACAAAACCAATAATATGCAGAGCATTTCTAAGCATATATATTTATATCATTTTGATACGACTTCTGACAGACGTTTTTTAAACAATTGTATGTCCAGCTAGAAAAATCATTTATTTATCTAAATTACTTTTTAAATCAAATGAAACAGTTTCATCGGACTGACTGACTAATTGGAGTCATTTACCCTCGCTACCAGCCGTAGTCATATGACCCAGCGTGGCTTATACTATTATTGTGCACTTATAGTTTATAATGTGCAAGTCCACTAAAATTTTTCTAATATATATTCGCACACACACACACAAACATGATGACACGTTTTGATAAGACACACTTTACAAAACATTTTATTAAATTACTCTAAAATGTATGAAGAGTCACAACACTACGGACCTAAAATAAAATTGGTCCGTGACAAAACTCTTAAAATTTAGAAACTAAACCCGGTAACAAAATATATGGCTTTCACGATAAAAAAAGATCTATTTCTAAGAAGTACTCTTCCTTACGTAGAAAATACCTGAAATTGCATGTCCGTCAACGGATTAATTGTAATGTTTGTCGGACAAAATGGCGGCTAGTAACCATATTCGCCACGTGTTGTAGCAGCTAGCTGTTTGATTGGTCTGATAAAAGATTATTATCTGTCAATCAAGAACCTGGCGTAAGGTCAATTTATACATATTTTGCCGCAACAGTACACATAAACTACTTTAATAAGACTCTTTATAATGATTGGCCGCAACATTCAAACATCTAGGCAACCGACCTAGCAACGTACAAAACAAGACTTCGTGAGTTTCCGTATATGCAGTTAACCAGTAAAACACACGATAATTTAAGAGATTGTGATTGGTTACATGTGATGCGCGTTCCAATCAAATGTGTCTAAGCAGCAGACGACATTAACAAAAGGTAAAATACTGGAACATATACCTGTATATTATGAAATGTAAAGGTCACGAAGTTCAAAAGATGCAACGTAAATGCCAGGCCTGTTACACAAGTTTCAAAGTGATAGCTTTGATAGTTTCCATGTAAGTGACCTAAACGCAAAACTTAACCAACGCCGACGACAACGACGAAGACGACGACGACGACAATCAAGTGACGACAATAGCTCGTCATTTTTTTCAAAAATCAGACGAGCTAACAAGAATGTAGCCTAATTAATTTGGCGTTTCAGTGTGACCCCTTTCACAGATCTGATATTTTATAATTGTCACACCTCTACGCCTAATTTTAAAGTCCTCATAACTGGGCAGAAATCCGACCAGAGGAATGACCCCGTTTGTAATGATTTTTTAAAGTATCCCCGATATATATCACATTTAAACTTTGTGTGCGACAAGAAAAAACATTTATCTTGAAGGAAATAACAATCCTTTCCTGATTACATGTATTCAACATAAAAGATTTGACGGCGGAACTGTTACCACTGTTTGCTTTGTACATAACGCAAATAAACCAGTGCAGCAGTAATTTTCAGCACTGCCGATTACGCACACACCGTGTATAACCGTGCAGTCAACCGATTACGTCAGCGGGTACATATGATTTTGCAAAACTTACCGATGCTTCTCACTTGGAATGCAAGATTTATAACGCATAGTGTAATTTGTGTTTATTTCTTCTCACATGAAAACAAAGAATGCATACTGAACAAAAATATGCACATATAGCGTATTAGACAGTTTCATTAACTTATAATATGGTAGTGTAATCTGGTCAACGAAAGTGATCAGTAATTTCAAGTATATCATTGATAATCGGGAAAGGTGATTCGTCAGCTTTTATCGCTGATCTCTAGGCGTCTTTAATTCTAAAATGTACAAAATCCTTTAATACGTTATGACAAGATTATTAAATATATGATAATAAAATCATAATAATGAAGACTTTATTTAAAGTTGATAACATATTTGGCGCAAGAACAAATTTTCAATTAAATAATACTTCTGTCTTTTTTTTTTACTTTTGTTTCGTTTTAAATAAATTTAATCTTGCATGTGTGTCTATGGTCAAGACTGAATTTTCACCTTTAACTGAATGAAGATATATGAACGAGATCTGATAATACGATTGGTTAATTGGCTAGTATGCGAAGCCGAGAATATGCAAGCATATATTTTAGTAATTTTGATCTTTAAAAAAATTCTCCTGTTCTTTTCCATAATGATTGCAAATTGTAACAATTTCCGAAGATGGTACTTCGATTGATTTATTATAATGTGAAATTCTGACCATCGTTTAAACCTTCTATATTGTCTTCATAGTTCTAGCATTCTTCCCTGTTTGATATTATTTTTGTTTTTTTGTTCTAATTGGGAAAAATGTTGTTGTCGGACTTTTAAAAATATCTATTTTATGCTAACTTAAACTAATAGAGTAGTGATCTTTCAGTGGAATATAGTGATTACATATTTATCATACCAGTCACAGTGTGGGTGATCAAGGTCTGTCGGACTTTTATCTTTTCTGTATAATAATATAAATAATCTGGCTTAAGTTTTAATAGTTAGCATAAAATGAAAAGGAAAGTGATTTGTTTTGGGTGTAAATAAAATAAATCTCAACTCAAACTGATAAAATTTCACCTTTTCAATCGCGTTCAGCATTCGTGAAAATTTCAAATTTGTATCACTTTTCATTCAGTTCTATTCCATATGCACCTCAAACAAACAAGACAGTAAGTGTCCTCTATTAATTAATTGCTCAAACCAAACACTAGTATAATGTATATAAAATTTTGATATTTGATAATTATTCATGTGGTTAGAGAAGTCTTAATTAATTAATCAATTAATGAATAAACCATTGAACATATCAAATTATTTAAGACAACCATATTTAACAGTTGACTGACTTAGTGATACAAAAAAAGTCGACATTCCCGCTTCGGCGATCTAAAAAAAATATCGCAATTTTGTACTATTGAAATTAAAATATATACACAAAAGTACGCTGAATTTTATAAAAAAAAAAATGTGTTTCCATAATAGTTATCAGCTTTTAAAGCTTTTATAAATTTGAATAGTTCGTTATGATCTACAAGAATTGTGTGCACAAAATTCGTAAGTATAATGTTCATTTTCATTTAATCTGGCTCCCAATACATTAGGACCACTTTCAATATGCCGCCATTTTGGACTTCTTGTCAATCATTCAAAGACACTCGCGCGATAAAATGTATTTTTAATGTAACATTAATTTTTTAAGACGACAGAGAAAAATTGTAACTATTTCATACATTAGAAAATTCAAATCACAAAGAATTTAGTGAACTCACGTGAGGGTCAATCTATTATAAAGGTATAAATCAACATACGAGTTGTATATATAAATATATTTTAACTATTTAGACTTATGTCACTTTTGGTGTGTTCCCCTCTTTATACGCCGCGCGTGCTAGTCAATAATAAACTGCGGCTGCCGGTTGTACCCAGTCGATTACGTAGTGACGTAATACAATTCCCATGATTCTTTAAAAATGGCCGCTGTTTACATGTACGGTGAATATTTCGGATTTAAGTGGTTGGTGTTCGTGTGTAGACAGGTAAATTGAGCTGGGATCTGCGTTAGTGTCATCATTTACCTTTATTTTATCATGTAATAATGAAACTATATCGAAATACTGGATAATAGCGCGGTGTTTAGTGCCCAACGAACAGTGTATTTGGGGTGTATGCCCACTATATCAGGCTTCAAAGTGAGACGTAGAAGGTGAACAACTATAAAATATCAGCCTATAAATTCGGTTTGCCTTCGAAGTCGAAATAGTTAGACTAACAAGAATGCTAAATGCTTGGACTAAATTTTTAAAATACTACAAATCTGTTAGAACCTTTCATCATCACTTTCTTGAATCAGTACACTCCTGGCGGTATGGTTATCATCTCCCAGTATTGTCTGCAGCCAGTCTTTTAATATATGTACCTGTCCGAAGTGTTTCACCAACAGTTCCATAATTTTTGACAAGTGGCGCGAAACTCCATTGTGAAGAGTATCGGGAATGTGTATTATCCGGCCCTATCCGGCCATCATTGTACGGTTTGACGGAAAACGCGGCCGTACCTATTTATTTCCATAATTCTTTATGTACAATAATAATTTATATACCGTTGGAAAGCTGACATTCTGAAGTTTACGAATATGTAACAAAAATAAAAATCAGACGGCATTTACATATTTTATTTCAATGTGAATATTGTTATTTTTTCACAATAGCCAGTATTGATTTTTGAAGTTTGGAAAATACGGCCGTCCCTAATTTTTTCTTCATTTATCTATAAACCAATACAATTTATATATCGTTGGAAAGCTGACATTCTGCAGTTTCCGAATATGCAAACATTTTTAAAATCCGACTTTATTTACATCTTCTGCATTAATTTGAACATTGCTATTTTTTTTACAATAGCCAACATCGATTTCGGGAAGTGAGAAACTACGGCCCTACCCATTTTTTTCTTCATTATTCAATTAAGAAATACAATTCATAAACCGTTGGAAATCTGACATTCTGCAGTTTATAAATATGTAAAAATATCGAAAATCCGATCTCATTTACCTTTTCTGTATCAATTTGAAAATGGTACTTTTTTAACACCAGCCAACATCGATTTCTGCACTTGGGTAAATACGGCTTTTAAACAATTATTCATTTTCATTTGGTATAAAGTAATATAACTTACATATTTTTGGAAAACTATCATTCAGCAGTTTACGAATATGTAACTATTGCTGAAATCCGCCGATATTTGTATTTTCTACCTTAATATGAACACTGTTTTTTATTTAGAAATCCAACCTCCATTTCTGAAACAGTGAAGATCATGATCTGATTGCTTAATTGTCAGCTTTTCGATATACGTATCATCTTGATATCAACTTAAACATTTGAACTGTTATTAATGTAACATTTTTACAATTCATTAACGGCATGGGTGTGCAAGAATATTTTGTTCCTAACATTTGCCCGTGAAATTTGTTCGAAGATCAAACCTGACTAACAGCTTTAACAGCAGTACGCTTTAAGAATATAATAAAAAGTACCCATGACGGGACTCGAACCTACACCGTTCTTGCAGAACTCAAAGCCTCATATGAACTACAACTTAACCTAATGGTATCTTGTGTTCTGTACACGAAAGGGAAATTCGGTTGATTTCTTCTCTTCTCATACATCGTTACAGTCGAGTTTTCAATTGTTAATAGTATTTATTTCTCTTCTATAGTTCTTTATAATCACTGTAAATACCTACATATGAAATAATTGCGGTTACTCTGAGATACGGGGCCTTAATAATAAAAAAAGAAGATTAACTTTTAAATTGGAAACATAACTGGATTTTGTGTGTGAAAACGTAACTCGGCGATTATTGTATTGATTTTTCTGTTTGCCATATTTCATGTTTATTGTATTGCCATAGGCAAGATATTTGCCGATTTGCAAATAAAGAATGAATAAAGAATGAAAATTGTCTTAGGCTCCAGACCTGAAGGTTACAGGTTCGAATTGCAATCGGAGCAAGACCTGTATGCGTGGGAATTGACACTGATGTCACGTTATTCTCGCAAGTATGATAATACACATGTCGCTATGATAAAACACATGCCACGTCTGGAGATTCCCAGAATCGGTTAATGTAAAACATTTTATTCCACTATTTAGAGCAGGTCACATTTTACTATAATATTATTAAAGTATAATATAATTCCGTTATAACTATGATAATTTGGTAACTACTGTGTTACCGACACTCTTAAACATTTACAAATGAAGAACTGATTATCTATCTGGCTATCTACAATGCAAACAGGTGTAACGCGAAAAAAGTATAACTAATAATATGTATTATGGAACATGCGATGCAATCTATAACAATATTCAGTCTATTAAAAAATGATAATATTTCTTCCTATTTGTTGAGATTAAGTCATAGTTATTCCCTCGTTCCTGCGTCTTTGCTGACGTAATACAGACGGACAGACAGACAGCCATTCTTTTTGGCTGTCTGTTAATTACATAGACACAACATGATATAATCGAAATATTACCAAAATGTAATGAAAAGTATGAAACAGAGTCATTATTTATATACATTCATACAGACATTCATACAAACACAGATCTATGCATTGTTAAAGTGACCATCATAATTCAACAGAAAACATTATTCACTGATTTACACTACTTGAAAAATAAAATGAACAATACCAAAGTTGTCACAAACATATGTGAATCTGTATTCGTTTTTATACGCATTGAATATAGAGAAAATATATTAGATTTAATACATTTTTGTTACAAAAAGAGATACAACTATTTGCAGACTAGTATATACCTATTAATGCAATACGTTAATGTCATAATCAAATGACTTTAAAATTACAAGTAAAAAAATATGTTTTTTTTAACTTTTCGTTTTAACGTACCCTTAAAGAAATCATTTAACTTATTACTTACAATCAATCAGGTTTAATCATATCATCACATATGGTGTGATAATCCAATCAAGGAAACGCGTGCTGTTTATTAAACAACATCATAAAAGGTGCTAATATACAGTAGTTACGGGTTTACTATAGACGAAAACTATTTAACACTGTTTAAAGAGGGACTTATTCATTGTAAATATTATACTAATTCATTTTGAAATGATAAATAGTAATTTAATCACATATAATACTTATAAACAGTATGTTACACTGATAACAAATGTCATACAATGTATATGAATGCTGGAAATAACCGAACTTGCTCATATATACATAAGATATTTTGTAAATGTCGAGGAAGATTTCTAAGTACGAACTCAGTTTGTCACGACTATATCGAAAACTTTTGTTCAAAATTTTTTTAACTTTATTATTGAAAACGCGTTTTAATTTGTTTTTACGCCTTTCCTTAACACCTTGACCAAATATGTTAAAGAGATGTGATTGCGCTTAATTAAAATCAGCCTGTGATTAAGCCGAAAAAAGAAATCTGAAAAAAAGATTAATTATCCAATATTTGCATTTATACAACAAACCCAATGAGATATAACTGGAATTTGTTAGTAAAACACGCAAAAGTTCTTACCAATTGATACAGTTTTTTTTTATTATTACACTTTTAATACAATATCACCCAGAAAAGAAAAGTCGCCCCTTTAATTAGTCTTAATTTAAAATGACACAAAATAACAAAAGTTTTAAAGGCCTGTAACTTCCGTTTTACTCAACCAATTTTCAAAAGATTTACATTTTTGGAAAGTGCAAAACATAAACTTAAAACTGATAACAAAATTATTTTAGTTTATTAAGAATTGAATATGTTAACATTCACGGCCATACTTTACTACTGCAAACACAGAGACATACTATTAAATTGCAAAACATATCAAAGTTTGTCAGCCTGTAACTTTTTTATTATTTGAACGATTTTTATATAATTACATTTCTTATAAACTGCAGAGTGTATACTTTCATATGATATCTAATTCAATATGTTATTTTTATAAATAAAAGAAATAATAGGTACGGCCGTATTTTTACTGCTGCAAACACCGAGACATATTTAATTGCAAAATGTATCAAAGTTTGTACTCCTGTAACTTTTTTGTTATTTGAACGATTTTTACATATTTACCATGTTTATAAACTGCAGAGTGTATACTTTCATATGATACTACATATAATATGTTTTATTACGTATTTTAAGAAATAATAGGTACGGCCGTGGATTTTATTCATGAAAATGCAGTTAAATATTCCCGAAATATTGACCGATATTGAATCTAAGTTTCTTTTAAGGTTTTACTCTTAAAATTATTTATTTTTACATATTCATAAAGTTCATAATTTCAGCTTTCATTTGATACCAACTATTTAAAAATTCATCAAAAAATAAAGAAAATAAAGGGTACAGCCGTATTTTCCAATATTTTTTTACTTGTTTTATAGGATGGCCGGATAATACACTTTACCAGAGTATCCAAATATCTATATTTACATACAACGGCATGTTCCGGGCGGTTTGGTACTAGAACCGGCCATTTCTACAACTGCCCAGTCCATAACGGCCCACTTTTAAGTATTTTTTATTATAAATTATACAACAAAACATATAAATATTATATGAAATTTGCTTGACTGTTTTATAGTTTAAACAGGTGAAGAAATCTTTAAAATGAAGTGTCATTGGTCAAGGTATATTTGTGTAATTAGAGTTAATTGGCGTATCTACTTTAGTGAAATCAGACAAGATGAACATGATTTTTATTCATTTTTCTTTGAAATACGATAATTTCCGAATTAAATCATTAAATATGTCGTTATTAATACAACTTGTTAAAACATCTTATCTACAAAACTCGGTCGAACAACTTTTAAATAACTTTTATCGGGAACACAAGACGCAAGAGATAAAAAGTTATTTAGGCAAACAACAACAGTTGAACTATGTGTTAATAATTTACAATTGCAAATTAATTTAAAGTGTACGATGTTTAAATGAACAGAAGGATATGACTTATGTACGTCCGTTATTACTATTGATTTTTCAGAGTATTAGTGAAGGAAGTGGATAAGTAGCCGGGTCTATGTTATCATTTTTATCATGATTTAGTCATATGCTGATTTCTCTTGCTTTTTCAACAAAATTGTCATATGATACTTATTTAAGAAGTGGAGAAATCCAGCAGAAAATGGTTATTGTCAAACAAATTTATATTTTATAAAAAATTGATTGAGAATTGCTACAAGTGCACGAAGCCATATGACATCACAAACTGGAATTTAAATGGTCGAGTCGACGTTTTAAAGCTTAGCATAGTATATATTTGATAGATACCCCCCCCCCCCCCACACACACACACACATCTACAAAGTATCAAACGCATGACTCAATCTGGTTCCATTGCAACTCTCATGTATTCAAAGATGAGCCTGCGTAACTCCGTATAAAATATTGTCCGGCTACCTCGCCACAGCCTTTAGTGAATACTATTATCATTTTGTTCCTCTATGTGTTGCAAATGCATTAAGACCTAATGGTCAGAATAAAAATAAATTAACATTTTCTTACTTTCCTTACTTTTCTTTTCACGGACATGTCTTCTTTATCGTTCATAAAGCTAGTACATTTGTACTGTGAATAATATGTTGATATCATGTCCTGCAGTAGGTTAAGTTCTTCCTAGAAAGTACTTATGTCTGTGTAATCCAGCCTCTTAAAATTTCTCTAATTATATAGAGAAAACTTTCCTTTTAAAAACAAATCGTAGCCCTTTTTGGACTGGGCCTTTCTGGATCTGGGCCGTTCTGGTACAGGTCCGTTATAAAAGTGGGACGTTCTGGACATACATATTCCGCATGTTCCGGGCTAGTTGAAATCGCTGTTGAAAAGGATTCGGTATAAGTATGCTAAATACATTTCCATGGACTTACATTATAAGGTTTTCGGCCGGGGGCACACAACTCTCACCGAATGCTGAAATGCATTTATGATGCAGACTCAGCCTAGTATGCATCCACTTTACAGGGAACATGCGGACCTACACTATGTGTTTGATTGCTGATTGGTTGAAACTAAGAAAGCTTAACAATGCAAATATTTGATAGATTTATACTTTTTTTCGCACAAACTTCCCAGACACATGTTTTCCGGAATGAGCACACGTAACTCCGTATGAAATATCGTCCGACTAAAAGTCTTGGTAAGCGGATCAGGCTACCTAGCCATTGCCTTCTTAGAAATCAGGGACTGTATTTTTTATAATTTCCACCTATATATTTTATTTTTTAAATAAAATCATTTATCCCCCATTTATGCGGGGTAGACATATTGTTTTTGCACAATTGTCTCTCTGTTTTTATCTCACGTGTAGTCAAACTATTTCGACTTCGAAGGCAAAGCGATTTTACAGGCTGACATTTTTGTAGTTGTTCGCCTGACAGAAAAAAGAGATCTGCAAATGGGTCAAGCCATTCAGCCGAATGAATTAGGGTTTGTCGCGTGTGAAGTTAATTAAGATTTGTCCAGTATAGACAGTTCCCATATCTACAATACTTGCCTCCCTTGTTCTAAATCGTCAGCCATTTTGATAGACAAACTAATGAGCATGCATTTGGTTATTCCCAAATATGTGAAAAGTAAGAAATACCCAGAGAATTTGTGTATGACATCCACATTTTCTTGAATATGTTGAGCTATCCTTGCATATCAGCGAAATAGATAAAAATGATGTTAATAAATCTGAATATTTTATAATCATTCAGTAGATTTTCCATATTAACATAAAGGAAAATTGCCTAAAAATACGACTGATAATTCAGAACAAGGGAGATAAATATTGTAGATGTGAGAACTATCTATTGGTGTAGTTATGGCATTTTACTTTGTGCAAATTGCAAATTTCAACTTGTGTCGCGCATAACTGAACATGTATTTGATCTACAGTCATGAAACTTTACAAGAATGTTTATCAGCATTTAGAAGTGTGTATGTAGAATTTTTTATGCGGATTCATGCAATATTGGCGGAGTAATGGCCCCTGACTTAATGATGCTCCAAACTATAAATAGTTTTGAGGTACATTTATGCCTCCACACAGGAATGTATAGTTGTGTACCTGGGGTTTTGTTTGCGGAATCATGAACAAAGGTGAAATTATGGTCTTTAATCAACTTGTGTCACGTATAACTGAAAAAGTGTTTGAGATACAGCCTTGAAAATATATAGAAATTCTTATCAGCAATTCAGCATGTGAAGTTGTGCACCTGGGGTTTTTGTCCATCTGTCCGTCGCACGTATCTCTAAAAGCATTTGAGTTAGAGTCATGAAAGTTTACTGTAAGCTTTATCAGGGTGTGAAATACACCTGAGGTTAGTATTTGTGTCGCCCGCATCTCCAAAAGTTCCTTAAATTATACTGTTCCAACTCCCGATAACATGTAGTAGTGGTAACGGGGATGGGGGTATATGCTTTTGTCTACAAAAGAACCATATACTATTATCTTGATATCACATATTATAGGTTTTCGTAATTTCTCCGCAACTAATCCGATTGGAGTCCGTAACTTATCCGACTGGGTTCCCGACTAATCCGACCGAGTTCCGTAACTGAGACGGGCCTTTTCAGCTGATTATTTATCTCCATAGGAAGCTGACATGATAGCATCTGTTTTAATCGTGTACACGGTTACCATGGGTTCGCTTCATCTTACCGTCTATATTTATATATATATCTCTTTATGTGAGAAATTTGACAGTTTTTTACGTAGGATCGGAGTCTAGTACTGGTTCTACCCAAGAACGATTGTTAGGTAAACTGTCCGCCTGATAAAATGGCCAAAGTTGGAACGAGCGCAAACAAAAACAACAACAGTCAGCTACATATATGGGATGCAAAAAATGCTTGCGGATACAACCCATTTGCATAGAACGAACGCAACGGCTAACTGTTTTTTTTTTAAATATTCTCGAGTGGGCTTAAACCAAGGAATGAAATACTGATTTTATAGACAATCTACCTTTATTAAGCATCGTTGTCATGGAATAAAAGAGTTATTGTATTGCATCAATGTATAGTATTTTTGCAGTGTAGCAGATGGCATGATATTTCTGTGTGAATATCGCATGAAATCTTATCTTCATTTTAAATGATGTATGTCAAGAGAACCCTAAGCACTTAAGAAAGAATACATAGAAATAAAATCATGAATTTATGGCTAAAATAGCATTTGTGGTAAACAATGGACACGGATTCACATCTTAAGGTAGCAATGTACCTGAGTTGAAATCGCTTTGCGCAAAAGTCGGTATTCTTCAAAACTATATCTTAATGAGGTATGTAAACATGTACATTGTTGGAATTATCTTCAAATCTCTTCACAGATTTAACAAAACAACTTCAATGATCTTAATTAATTTTAATGCCTACAAATTCACATAAACATGTATAAAAATATCTTACCGATCGTCAATTTTTTGAACAACTATGGTTAACCCTTGTGTTGAAAAGTTTCACTAAATGATTGTATTTTATTAATTATTCCTTGCATTAGAAACTGTGTCATGGATAATTAATATATGCATCTTAATTAATTAATGTTATGATGTTATATATAAGCTGTGTGACAGAGGGTTACTCCCCTTAGATATAGCCACTACTGTTGATAAACTTGATACAGAAACATTTTTGCATTGGTCGACATGCGTATTTCAATTACACATATGCATGTAAAGCCTGAGCTCATTATATGAATATGCTTTTGTGTAAAGAAAATGCGCATGTCAACCTGAAGTCATTGTGACGTCGTGTTGCCTCATTTCAGTGTTGTTTTTTCGTCCTTGCAGTGTCCTGTTGTCGTTTCGTAATGTCGTGATGGTGGGGTCGCCTACACGAGAACACGACATGGCAGAATTCAGGCACCACATCACCGAGATATCGGATATTTTCAGCTTCTCTCTCACTTCGCTAGGCGCTATCACTTTGAATACTTTGGATTTTTTATATCTATTTTGAACCGTGACACAGAGGCCCTGGGTTCAATCCTCGTGGAATTTTTCATTATTTTTTCCTTTTCAGTAATTAAATTGTATTACATGAAAAATTATGCCATTTTTTAAGATTTGAAAACTGTATCTTAATTTTCCTTAATTTTATCAATCTGTACAATTACTTGAAAATATAAAAGATAACCGTTCACATCTTTAAAAGTTCAGTATCTCAAATAGTAGACGGTAAAACATTTTCATTTTTTCTTATATTGCAGTTTATATACTACTTATAAATTTTTTATAATCAATAATGGTGCCTCTACTCCGAATCTTTTGTCACTGTCTTGTATATTTGCATGTGCGATATATGTCTCGGGGCCAAATCAGGTAAATTGTACACCCTAGTTTTTGGCATTATTTAAGAAATAATCTATGGTTTGGAGTGCTTTATCGAAGTTGAAGCATTCCCCGGAGGTGATGTGCCGGGCGGAATAATTCACGAGGGCGAAGCCCGAGTGAATTATTACGCAGGCACATTACCGACCAGAAATTCCTCAATTTCGATAAAGCACTCCAAACCATAAATTATTTCGATTCTTATACGCCGAATTTATGAAAACTATCGTAACTACTACGGGCCTTTTTCAGTTTGACGGTAATGTGTAAAATGGCATAGATAGTGGCTGTTGGAATTCACTACCCTATTTCGGGCCACCATTCAAGATATCATACATAGCTATATTATACAAACTTATTTTAGTTTAATCATCCAGTACATAAAATATATAAAAAAAAAACCCGACTGCGACATTATGCAGAAGACGCCAGATTCAGAACCTAACAAATCAGGCAACCGATTTAAATGCGTACCGATAAATTGAACTGTACAACGTTTCGACACGGAATAATGACGTCAGTGTGATGACGTAGACGTTTTGATTTACTGAATCAAAACATTGTATGACGGTGAATCCTGCATTTTTTACCCTTTTAAAGCAAAACAAGGCGATAGGTATTCTAAGTCTTAACTGTCGCAACCAAAAATAATATTCAAGTTCTTAATCTGAATTACTCCATGCGACTAATGTATTTATACAGATATTAATTCTATTTCTATATTTTATTTTCTGCGCGGGAGTAAATTAGAAAAGTCGGAAGGAGCTACTTCCACCTACTTGTCCAAGTGCATGAATCATATTAAAGCACTCGAATTGACTATACCATAGGCATATTAGAATTCACTTTTGTTGATTTTTTGTTTATTCAACAAAATGACAGCAGTGTAACATAAAATATATTGAAGGAAGCAAACATGTTTGCAATTTTGTGTCAGACTGTCATGAATGCCTTGCTGCTAGACGTAACAAATGCACTGTTACAACCTACATACTGGAAGCCTTGTTCTTACTCATTAAACGGCACAACCAGTTATTGCTCATTTGAGGTGCCTTCGAGTTCGAGTCTCTTGGCGGTGACATTTATGTAATACACATTGGTCTTTTAAAAAAAATTAATCTTACAATAGAAAAGCAGTCAACAAGCACAACCACCTTGATCATTCTGAACAACACAAAAATAACGAACCATATTGTACAGATCTTTAGCAACCAAGATGCAAAAGCTTAACACTTTCAATGTTTAATTTCAGAAATGCTGTACTTTCTGGAAATGTTAGTCTATCTATGGTGCGTGATTACACTAGTAAACATTATAATAAAATAATTTCGATTTACTGATACACTCTTGAGAAACTAATGCCTTTTTGAAATGGTAACCATTGCCTTTGAAGATTTTAAAGCGATCATTTAGCGGTCTGTTTAGGACATAAAATAATTCAATCAAATATATAAAATCACCAGCATAGGGCATTTCCTTTATAACAACTATTGTAATACAGAATACATCTGAACTGTCTTCATTCCGATTAATTCTCCCACAGACAAGTTTAATGACTTTCGGAAATTGTTGCCTCGTAGAATACCGGTACGGGAGACAAACGGCAAGTATTTAAAACGTAACAAGAGCCATGTTACACATGGTTAATCCCCCCGCCAGGAAGAAGTTACCTGAAGGTTGTACTTTCGTACATTTTACTTGGTGAGAGGAAATCCTTAAAAAGCCGTATAGTTATGGTCATGCCGAGTACAGTTTTGAAGTAAGTGGAAAAAGAATAAGGCAATGAAGAGGTTTGCAAAATCATATTAATGTTCATTATCAGTATAGGTATGATATTTTTCTATTTGACTAAAAGTAGGCAAGGTAGAGTTATTGTTCTTGCACACTGCACTTCCTACCAATGTGCTCTGTCAGTGTATCAAGTTTGAAGAAAATCCCTCGAGTACTTTTGGAGTTATGCTCCGGAAATTTTTTTTCAAGTAAATCTGATAAAGGGGAATAACTCTAAAAGTAGACAAGGAAGAGTTATTGTTCTTACACACTGCACTTCCTACTAATGTGCTATGTCAGTGTATTAAGTTTGATGAAAATCGCTCAAGTACTTTTGGAGTTATGCTCTGGACAAGTAAATCTGATAAAGGGGAATAACTCTAAAAGTAGGCAAGGTAGAGTTATTGTTCTTGCACACTGCACTTCCTACCAATGTGCTATGTCAGTGTATTAAGTTTGAAGTAAATCCCTCAAGTACTTTTGGAGTTATGCTCTGGACAAAATTTTTAAAGTAAATCTGATAAAGGGGAATAACTCTAAAAGTAGGCAAGGTAGAGTTATTGTTCTTGCACACTGCACTTCCTACCAGTGTGCTCTGTCAGTGTATTAAGTTTGAAGAAAATCCCTCAAGTACTTTTGGAGTTATGCTTCGGACAAGTAAATCTGATAAAGGGGAATAACTCTAACAGTAGGCAAGGTAGAGTTATTGTTCTTGCATACTGCACTTCCTACCAATGTGCTATGTCAGTGTATTAAGTTTGAAGTAAATCCCTCAAGTACTTTTGGAGTTATGCTCAGGACAAAACTTTTAAAGTAAATCTGATAAAGGGGAATAACTCTAAATGTAGGCAATGTAGAGTTATTGTTCTTGCACACTGCACTTCCTACCAATGTGCTATGTCAGTGTATTAAGTTTGAAGAAAATCCCTCAAGTACTTTTGGAGTTATGCTCTGGACAAAGTTTTTCAAGTAAATCTGATAAAAGGGGAATAACTCTAAAAGTAGGCAAGGTAGAGTTATTGTTCTTACACACTGCACTTCCTCCCAATGTGCTCTGTCAGTGTATGAAGTTTGAAGAAAATCGCTCAAGTACTTTTGGAGTTATGCTCCGGACAAAATTGGGACGGACGCACGGACGGACGAAGACCATTTCTAATATCCCCTTCGCTTTCGGCGGGGGGATAAATAATAGATTCCATCACAAGATAAAAACAAATCCAAATATTTCTAACATGTTTTATTTTTATACACAGTAAGGTGGTTGTTGAGCTTCACACATGACACTCCTTCAAACACAGCCAGACGGAAATGAGAATTTTTAGTGTTCTTAACGACAGTGGCGAGAGCAAATATATATACCAAATCCTGACAAACTGACTTGGGAGTCCAGTGACCTGGTAAAATATCTTTAAAAAGCATGTGTTTTAGTTCCTACTAATGATCTGAGAAGTAGGATTTCAACCATTTATAATCTAGTTATATGTAAAATTAGTGAATTTATTTTCACAACTGCTTTCTGAAATTTTTCTTTGCTTTTCATTTTTTTTTATTTTGGGTCGACATTTATTCATATACTGTTGCAATTTGAAGGCAAGTTTGGAACTACGGTCAATAGCGAAAGCATTATGTCTCGATCCATTCAGTTGGACGTACCTTTAACAAGTGAACGGTGGTATATTATATTTAATTTTACTGTAATATCACAAGATGAAAGCGAGACATGTACTGTACGGGCGATCAATCTTTATACTACAGAAGTTTTAAAATACTCAAAGCTCCCTTTTTAAAGGCCTTATTTGGCTCTTTAGAATGTATATTTATTAACATTACAAAATAATAGACGCTATCTATTCTGAAAATATAAGTCGCTATCTATTCTGAAAATATAAGTAAGTGTAGTGATTTATTATTTAATGCATCAATTTGTGTTGAGTCATCAACAAAAAAACAGATTTAAGGAAAGACAGAATTTTTCAGCAAAAAAACTTAAATTTAAAACAACTGTATGTCGTCGATAGAAGAGCTTAGTCAAGAAGAACTGGGAAGCAAACGTGTATCACCCGGGGCAAAGTAACAGCAAGATTACAATCAGTAGCCAGTGTCATTCACAGTATTACAGCACATTAAAACATCAGCGATTCAGAAACGCAGCATATAATGCCTAAACTAGCATACAAGCAAGAATAATCCTGTTTGTTAACTGTTGTATTTCAATCTCTCTTGCAATCAAACTATTCAATTCTTTAAACAAAAGTTTTCTTTCACAAACACACAACGACTCCAAAACAAGAAGACACTCACATACTGTTGCAAGTCAGTTGTGCAGCAAGTTGCTCCGCAAAACCTAAATTTATTACTCAATATACTGTAATCTAAATCTAAACATTTCTAGCGCATTTTCCCTGGTTAGCCAGATACAAATGTCTCAGAACCATTGCTATCATTAAACACACATATCAGACTAGAAAGGAATCAAATTCTTACGGATATTCATTTTTCAGGTACTCAATATCAGACATATGCACCAAAAGCGGGGAATGTCAAGTCCTACAAGGATATCAAACTGTGTTAAACACCTTCAGGCCAAGAAAGACTGCTTCTCTCCCTTTGCAAAATGAAGTCGTGTTTTTCATAGCTAACACAAAACATAAAATATCTAACCAAAGGGACTTTATAACGGAAATATTTCTGTATATTTGGATATTTGAATACGATGACTTTCAAAATGGATACTTAATTTAGGACTAAAGTGTGTCTACGGTTGGTAGATTTTGAACTTTTTTCTCATTAACTGATATATGTATATCACAATGGACGTCGCCATTGTTTTTTAGTGTACAGAATTATTGACCTTTCTCTTTCGGGCGGACAGTCGATAACATACAAGGCTCATTACTTTTTTCCAATGTATACTGCACAACAAAAGTATGGAGCAAAATGATTCAAAATGGTCTGAAATAGTTGCGGAAAAAAGGAAACGAAGTGAAGGGTCAAGTGTGAGTGAAGTAGATACAAGCAATAGTGAAAGTAAAGGCACCAAACGAAACCAAACGAAAAAAGAAAAAAGCAAAGTCAACAATCAACAAAATGAACAAAATAAAAGAGTGTCCTGTACCAGATTCAAATAAAACCATAAATACGTGCACACCAGATGCCAAGCCAAATTCTGAAGAGAAATCAAACAGTCAAGAAATGAAAGAAATAAAAACACAGTTGAAACAAATGAATGAAAAACTTTCAAATGTTATAACTAAAAATGATGGTTCCATACGAGATATGATTAAAGATATATTTGGTCAGTTAAAAGATGAACTTCTAAAATCAGTATCCAAAAGGATAGAGATTCTTGAATCTAAACTTTTCGACAAAGAAGTCGAAAATGATAATTTGAAACAAAATTTAAAATCACTAGAGAAAGATTTAGAAGGTCAAAAGGACGAAAACGAACAGCTGAGAGTAGAAATTGATTCTGTCAATCATAAAGTAGATAGATCTGTTAACCGTCTTGAACAATACTCCAGACGAAACAATATTCGTATCGACGGTATACCAATAACATCAAAAGAAAATGCAGATGAAACAACCAAACTAGTCTGCAGTCAGTTAAATGACAAAATGAGTGTACTCGAGCTGGACTTAGACGAAACCGACATTGATACTGCCCACAGAATAGGAAAAAAGCGGAACGGAACTCAACAAATCATTGTCAAGTTCCAGTCTCGTCTAATGCGAGACACTGTAATGAGCAACAAGAAAATGTTAAAGGGTTCACGTATGTTTATAAGCGAAGACCTTACAAGCTTAAACTATCACGTCCTATCATGTGTACGGTACAAGTCTCCAGACGAAGTAGAAATTGCCTGGTCTCAGGGAGGGCGCATTTACTATGTTGACAAAACAGGAAAAAAACACGAAGTAGATGAATACGGTTTTCATCACTGGATCGAAATGAAATGGCCAGAAAAACCAACAACTGGTGATACCAAAAAGAATACTTAAACAAATATACCGACAAAGAGTGAACATAAAGCCGTAGATATATACATCTAGAAAAGCATAAGCGATGATACAAACTTTTTATTGAGAACTATAATTGTAGTCACTATCAAAACCAGTGAAGCGACGAACCGTTGCAATTAAAGGGTAAAAAGTAGTGTCATTTATATAATAAAGATGTCGTCTGCAAGTGAGCCGATAAAATCAGGTTAA
>JAFMSR010000691.1:0-44673 GCA_022818135.1 Saxidomus purpurata | reverse complement strand
GATTTTAATACGATAGTAATCGACAACTTCCGTGAAAATTACGGACGCGCCCGATCTGTATTACGATTACATTTTTAACTGACTGTACTTATAAAAAATATTAAAAAGGTAAGCGAAATCCTTCAAATATTTTATTTATTTTTACACCAATTTATAGTTTATATAATTCCCTTGCCGATATCACTGAAGCAAAAACAATCTTATAATTGATGTTCTATGTGTGGGTCAAAGTATTGAGACAAATGACCCAAAAAGCTGACTAAAAGTCTTGCAATCCTTAACATTTCATATGGAAAATGCGGTGGTACTTTTTTAATTAAAAAAGGTAAGTGAAATACCAAATTAATCTTTTTGAAATTTACATCATTATAAAGAGGAAAAATAATATTAATTCGTCTGACCGAAGCAAAAACGATTAATTACACGGTTTTTGATTTAATAGGATTAAACCGAAATCTCCCTTCTTTGTTTAATGTGTAAAAGCCGCGTCTAATCGATTATCGGGAAAACATGAAAGTTCCATATGATTGCTCTACTAACAATTGTTTGCTTGTCAATTCCAGGTGGCCTTGCCGAAGAATACAGAAGAAGATACCGGTGTTCGCGTCCGTACCGCGCCGTATTTTTCCGGTGGTTTCCGGTATGTATATTTCTTTAATTAGTTTGTTTTCTTTTCTTTTTTTCATTAACATTTAACATGATGTGCTGCCGTTCCTTGAGTCTACCGTAGCGCTGCATGCAGTCTGAGCACCATACCTTGGCAGCTTTTCAATCGTCTGTCAACCGCCCTCGCTTTGCCTGCCTGCCTGCTTTTGTCCGATCAGCAGCGAAAAGTGGTAAGCTCCGTGTCTTTGGGCAGAGCAGAGGAGGGTGTGTTAGTGGTTGGCCACTTGCCTTCAGTCTGTTCCTTTTGTTATGTTTGCATGTATATCCGTATTCACTTCATTGCTCTACTAACAATTGTTTGCTTGTCAATTCCAGGTGGCCTTGCCGAAGAATACAGAAGAAGATACCGGTGTTCGCGTCCGTACCGCGCCGTATTTTTCCGGTGGTTTCCGGTATGTATATTTCTTTAATTAGTTTGTTTTCTTTTCTTTTTTTCATTAACATTTAACATGATGTGCTGCCGTTCCTTGAGTCTACCGTAGCGCTGCATGCAGTCTGAGCACCATACCTTGGCAGCTTTTCAATCGTCTGTCAACCGCCCTCGCTTTGCCTGCCTGCCTGCTTTTGTCCGATCAGCAGCGAAAAGTGGTAAGCTCCGTGTCTTTGGGCAGAGCAGAGGAGGGTGTGTTAGTGGTTGGCCACTTGCCTTCAGTCTGTTCCTTTTGTTATGTTTGCATGTATATCCGTATTCACTTCATTGCTCTACTAACAATTGTTTGCTTGTCAATTCCAGGTGGCCTTGCCGAAGAATACAGAAGAAGATACCGGTGTTCGCGTCCGTACCGCGCCGTTTTTTTCCGGTGGTTTCCGGTATGTATATTTCTTTAATTAGTTTGTTTTCTTTTCTTTTTTTTCATTAACATTTAACATGATGTGCTGCCGTTCCTTGAGTCTACCGTAGCGCTGCATGCAGTCTGAGCACCATACCTTGGCAGCTTTTCAATCGTCTGTCAACCGCCCTCGCTTTGCCTGCCTGCCTGCTTTTGTCCGATCAGCAGCGAAAAGTGGTAAGCTCCGTGTCTTTGGGCAGAGCAGAGGAGGGTGTGTTAGTGGTTGGCCACTTGCCTTCAGTCTGTTCCTTTTGTTATGTTTGCATGTATATCCGTATTCACTTCATTGCTCTACTAACAATTGTTTGCTTGTCAATTCCAGGTGGCCTTGCCGAAGAATACAGAAGAAGATACCGGTGTTCGCGTCCGTACCGCGCCGTATTTTTCCGGTGGTTTCCGGTATGTATATTTCTTTAATTAGTTTGTTTTCTTTTCTTTTTTTCATTAACATTTAACATGATGTGCTGCCGTTCCTTGAGTCTACCGTAGCGCTGCATGCAGTCTGAGCACCATACCTTGGCAGCTTTTCAATCGTCTGTCAACCGCCCTCGCTTTGCCTGCCTGCCTGCTTTTGTCCGATCAGCAGCGAAAAGTGGTAAGCTCCGTGTCTTTGGGCAGAGCAGAGGAGGGTGTGTTAGTGGTTGGCCACTTGCCTTCAGTCTGTTCCTTTTGTTATGTTTGCATGTATATCCGTATTCACTTCATTGCTCTACTAACAATTGTTTGCTTGTCAATTCCAGGTGGCCTTGCCGAAGAATACAGAAGAAGATACCGGTGTTCGCGTCCGTACCGCGCCGTATTTTTCCGGTGGTTTCCGGTATGTATATTTCTTTAATTAGTTTGTTTTCTTTTCTTTTTTTCATTAACATTTAACATGATGTGCTGCCGTTCCTTGAGTCTACCGTAGCGCTGCATGCAGTCTGAGCACCATACCTTGGCAGCTTTTCAATCGTCTGTCAACCGCCCTCGCTTTGCCTGCCTGCCTGCTTTTGTCCGATCAGCAGCGAAAAGTGGTAAGCTCCGTGTCTTTGGGCAGAGCAGAGGAGGGTGTGTTAGTGGTTGGCCACTTGCCTTCAGTCTGTTCCTTTTGTTATGTTTGCATGTATATCCGTATTCACTTCATTGCTCTACTAACAATTGTTTGCTTGTCAATTCCAGGTGGCCTTGCCGAAGAATACAGAAGAAGATACCGGTGTTCGCGTCCGTACCGCGCCGTATTTTTCCGGTGGTTTCCGGTATGTATATTTCTTTAATTAGTTTGTTTTCTTTTCTTTTTTTTCATTAACATTTAACATGATGTGCTGCCGTTCCTTGAGTCTACCGTAGCGCTGCATGCAGTCTGAGCACTATACCTTGGCAGCTTTTCAATCGTCTGTCAACCGCCCTCGCTTTGCCTGCCTGCCTGCTTTTGTCCGATCAGCAGCGAAAAGTGGTAAGCTCCGTGTCTTTGGGCAGAGCAGAGGAGGGTGTGTTAGTGGTTGGCCACTTGCCTTCAGTCTGTTCCTTTTGTTATGTTTGCATGTATATCCGTATTCACTTCATTGCTCTACTAACAATTGTTTGCTTGTCAATTCCAGGTGGCCTTGCCGAAGAATACAGAAGAAGATACCGGTGTTCGCGTCCGTACCGCGCCGTTTTTTTCCGGTGGTTTCCGGTATGTATATTTCTTTAATTAGTTTGTTTTCTTTTCTTTTTTTCATTAACATTTAACATGATGTGCTGCCGTTCCTTGAGTCTACCGTAGCGCTGCATGCAGTCTGAGCACCATACCTTGGCAGCTTTTCAATCGTCTGTCAACCGCCCTCGCTTTGCCTGCCTGCCTGCTTTTGTCCGATCAGCAGCGAAAAGTGGTAAGCTCCGTGTCTTTGGCAGAGCAGAGGAGGGTGTGTTAGTGGTTGGCCACTTGCCTTCAGTCTGTTCCTTTTGTTATGTTTGCATGTATATCCGTATTCACTTCATTGCTCTACTAACAATTGTTTGCTTGTCAATTCCAGGTGGCCTTGCCGAAGAATACAGAAGAAGATACCGGTGTTCGCGTCCGTACCGCGCCGTTTTTTTCCGGTGGTTTCCGGTATGTATATTTCTTTAATTAGTTTGTTTTCTTTTCTTTTTTCATTAACATTTAACATGATGTGCTGCCGTTCCTTGAGTCTACCGTAGCGCTGCATGCAGTCTGAGCACCATACCTTGGCAGCTTTTCAATCGTCTGTCAACCGCCCTCGCTTTGCCTGCCTGCCTGCTTTTGTCCGATCAGCAGCGAAAAGTGGTAAGCTCCGTGTCTTTGGGCAGAGCAGAGGAGGGTGTGTTAGTGGTTGGCCACTTGCCTTCAGTCTGTTCCTTTTGTTATGTTTGCATGTATATCCGTATTCACTTCATTGCTCTACTAACAATTGTTTGCTTGTCAATTCCAGGTGGCCTTGCCGAAGAATACAGAAGAAGATACCGGTGTTCGCGTCCGTACCGCGCCGTATTTTTCCGGTGGTTTCCGGTATGTATATTTCTTTAATTAGTTTGTTTTCTTTTCTTTTTTTCATTAACATTTAACATGATGTGCTGCCGTTCCTTGAGTCTACCGTAGCGCTGCATGCAGTCTGAGCACCATACCTTGGCAGCTTTTCAATCGTCTGTCAACCGCCCTCGCTTTGCCTGCCTGCCTGCCTGCTTTTGTCCGATCAGCAGCGAAAAGTGGTAAGCTCCGTGTCTTTGGGCAGAGCAGAGGAGGGTGTGTTAGTGGTTGGCCACTTGCCTTCAGTCTGTTCCTTTTGTTATGTTTGCATGTATATCCGTATTCACTTCATTGCTCTACTAACAATTGTTTGCTTGTCAATTCCAGGTGGCCTTGCCGAAGAATACAGAAGAAGATACCGGTGTTCGCGTCCGTACCGCGCCGTATTTTTCCGGTGGTTTCCGGTATGTATATTTCTTTAATTAGTTTGTTTTCTTTTCTTTTTTTCATTAACATTTAACATGATGTGCTGCCGTTCCTTGAGTCTACCGTAGCGCTGCATGCAGTCTGAGCACCATACCTTGGCAGCTTTTCAATCGTCTGTCAACCGCCCTCGCTTTGCCTGCCTGCCTGCTTTTGTCCGATCAGCAGCGAAAAGTGGTAAGCTCCGTGTCTTTGGGCAGAGCAGAGGAGGGTGTGTTAGTGGTTGGCCACTTGCCTTCAGTCTGTTCCTTTTGTTATGTTTGCATGTATATCCGTATTCACTTCATTGCTCTACTAACAATTGTTTGCTTGTCAATTCCAGGTGGCCTTGCCGAAGAATACAGAAGAAGATACCGGTGTTCGCGTCCGTACCGCGCCGTTTTTTTCCGGTGGTTTCCGGTATGTATATTTCTTTAATTAGTTTGTTTTCTTTTCTTTTTTTCATTAACATTTAACATGATGTGCTGCCGTTCCTTGAGTCTACCGTAGCGCTGCATGCAGTCTGAGCACCATACCTTGGCAGCTTTTCAATCGTCTGTCAACCGCCCTCGCTTTGCCTGCCTGCCTGCTTTTGTCCGATCAGCAGCGAAAAGTGGTAAGCTCCGTGTCTTTGGGCAGAGCAGAGGAGGGTGTGTTAGTGGTTGGCCACTTGCCTTCAGTCTGTTCCTTTTGTTATGTTTGCATGTATATCCGTATTCACTTCATTGCTCTACTAACAATTGTTTGCTTGTCAATTCCAGGTGGCCTTGCCGAAGAATACAGAAGAAGATACCGGTGTTCGCGTCCGTACCGCGCCGTTTTTTTCCGGTGGTTTCCGGTATGTATATTTCTTTAATTAGTTTGTTTTCTTTTCTTTTTTTCATTAACATTTAACATGATGTGCTGCCGTTCCTTGAGTCTACCGTAGCGCTGCATGCAGTCTGAGCACCATACCTTGGCAGCTTTTCAATCGTCTGTCAACCGCCCTCGCTTTGCCTGCCTGCCTGCTTTTGTCCGATCAGCAGCGAAAAGTGGTAAGCTCCGTGTCTTTGGGCAGAGCAGAGGAGGGTGTGTTAGTGGTTGGCCACTTGCCTTCAGTCTGTTCCTTTTGTTATGTTTGCATGTATATCCGTATTCACTTCATTGCTCTACTAACAATTGTTTGCTTGTCAATTCCAGGTGGCCTTGCCGAAGAATACAGAAGAAGATACCGGTGTTCGCGTCCGTACCGCGCCGTATTTTTCCGGTGGTTTCCGGTATGTATATTTCTTTAATTAGTTTGTTTTCTTTTCTTTTTTTCATTAACATTTAACATGATGTGCTGCCGTTCCTTGAGTCTACCGTAGCGCTGCATGCAGTCTGAGCACCATACCTTGGCAGCTTTTCAATCGTCTGTCAACCGCCCTCGCTTTGCCTGCCTGCCTGCTTTTGTCCGATCAGCAGCGAAAAGTGGTAAGCTCCGTGTCTTTGGGCAGAGCAGAGGAGGGTGTGTTAGTGGTTGGCCACTTTTTATCTGTTCCTTTTGTTATGTTTGCATGTATATCCGTATTCACTTCATTGCTATACTAATAATTGTTTGTTTGTGGATTCCAGGTGGCTTTGCCGAAGAATACAGAAGAAGATACCTCTTTTGCCACTCCACTGTTTGCATGTTCCGTTGTTTTTTACTGAAATAAGATCCTTACGTGGATGTATTTATTTACATTTTTTTATATAGATATTTTAAAATCCTTGTAGTCTGGAACTTGTAGTGCGGATTCAATGTAACTTACAACTTGTATTGTTTTGTAAAGGTAAAGTAACTATCCCCAAGGAGATGAGGCCTGTATGGGGTGTACAAATTTTAAAGAAGTTATTTTCTGAAACGGAACAGACCTTTACAGTTGTTCTTTTGTAGTCATTAGTTTCATTGTGCCGGGGATATTTATTCACTGAATTTGCTGTTGAATATATATTTTCGTTTGGAGTCTCCTTGGCGAAGATTACTGAAGAAATAAGTAGCCACGACAGGCCGTAGCGTTTCTTGTGTTGTGTTCTTTTCCTTGAAGATGGCTTAAGCAAAGAGAATTATGAAGAAACCGTTAACTTGCTACAATATTCACTGGCTGGTTCAGGAGACAAGACAAAGAAGTTATACTGGGGTATACAAAATTATTGTTTTCTTCCTTTGTACGAATGAGTCAACCTCCGTAGATATGTGACGTCATTAAAACATAAAATTAACAATATTCAGATTATTTTCTATAATTGATATCTGGTAATTACAGACGACCGTGTATAAGAAGTCGCCTGAATAAGTTGTGAGTTGTATGCAGCCACTATATGTGGAGCCGCCTTGATGTAGTGGTCTGAGCGCGTTCACCTCGAGATCGTAGAGACCCGGGTTCGATCCCCTTGATTGCCAAGTAGTGTCAGTGTCCTTTGGCAAGATACGGCTAATTCCACATTACCCGTCTCGCTCGAGAGCGAGTAATATTTGATTCCATTTAGAGTGAGTCTTGAGAGCGATTAATATAAGTTATAAAAACGTGTTTCGCAATTGAAAGAAGATTAAATAAATAATTATTTAAATGTTTTCAAGCAATGTATTTGAATTATTAAAACATATATTATATTAAATATTGTATCATATTATTTGTATAAAAATGATGAAACATACATTTACACCACATTTACATTTCAGGTACTAAAACGTCTTACACCTGCAGAACTGGAAGACACACACATAGAATGGTTGATGGCAAATTATTAATGGGGTAAATTGCACTACTTCTTATTTTTTAACACAACGTAAATGCTAGTAGCTCACTAAAACCCATGTTGTTGGAACGAGATGGTTATGCATATCAATAATCTATTTACATTCGTTTCGCTAAAATTTCAAATACACTTGTCCATTTTTTTCAATATTTGAAAGTGGCATTAATAGTAGCTCATATGGTAGCTGATCTGAATAGTAAACTGCAGATATTGACAACAATGCACGGACGTGAAGGCTGATCATGATCTACACTGGTTGCAAAGAAAAATTATTTGACGCCAGCAGCATATAAGAGTTAATAATAACATGTCATTCGTTGTTATTTGTGTTGTATGATTTTAACGCCCGTATCAATCTTATTTCGGTCATATTAATAGGTGGGCAGTTTACCTATCCATCGCTCCCGGGGAGAACCAGCACTACGCTCCTATGCGCCATAAGCAACTGCCATAAGGAGAAACGACCGTTAGCAGGGCGCGAACACCTGACCAATCGTTTAGAGGTTACAGAGAATCCAAGTTAGCGACTCTAGCCACTCGACCACGGAGGTACTCGACCACGGAGGTACTTCCGGATAGTTATTTGTTAGATTATTTCTTTCGAAAAATTAAAGTTTTGCATTATTTTCAGCTGGTTCAATGTCATCTGTATAATTATAATCTTTTCCTCATTTCTGATGGCTAACAGTCGATTTGTCTGTGTTTTTTCAGGCTGGAATGATATAAAGTTTCCACTCCAGCAAGCATGACAGCTGATATGTACATGTAGCAACCAAAGACATAGTTTAAACTTCCAAGACTTCTACTGCAGATGTATTTATATATGTGTTATGTACTGCCAAAGCAAATGAACAAGGCACGCTGAAGTTATTTAGTTACTTTTGATTTTGAGTGATAGTGGACGTCGGATATTGTTTCTGGTATAGTGCTTAAGATGTCAGCCGACTGCTTTAGTCTCGGGAAACGTAAAAACGTGCTTGATCTTCTATGAAAATAACTATGAAACCAGAAGTGACAGTTAACCAAAACAATTTTGACCAGAGGGACGAAAACGAGATATCATGTTCCGCAAAACTATTCACAGACACATTTCAACTTATTTCAAATATAATCCCAGGACATGCTCTGGATAGTTACCTGTTTTAGGGCCAATTGTCAAAATTTATGAATGTTAAGGAATTTTAATGTTCCAGATCTTAATTTGATGACCATTGATCAAGTTTGGATGTTTACTCACTCGTTACATTTATATTTCCCTGAAACCACTTATTTAAAAAAAGAAAAACAAACTATTTCCAACCTTGCTGTATAAATCGATGTAGTATACTCAAAGGCAAAAGGAACGCAACTTTTTCAGTTTTTTATCATTTATAGAAAATGTAAGCACGCGTGTTTTCATGTGATCAAACAGGTGGTGAAGTTCCATATAACTAATAGTCAACATGAATTTATTTTTTTCAAAAACTTTTTTCAATATGACCACCACTCAGTAACTGAGTGCATAAAATTTGAGTGCAAAGTTAATGTTGCGTTTCTCTTGCCGTGAGTATATATGATATACATATAAAGCAGTATTTATTCAATGACAATACTCATATAAATTCGAAAGAAGGCAATAAAACGTTCAAATATACTATTCTAATATAAAATCTAGTCTGCGGTTTGACTTCACGTGACATAAAGGAGGGCAAGTATACGCTTCCGTAGGATTTTATCTCTATAGATATTTTAATGTTAAACAGTTCAGATCCCCGTGTTATTCATAATTTTGTTATAAATATTTAATGCTATAATACTGATCAAAGTGACCAGAAAAATTAAGGTCAAGAACAGATCTTAAAACATGAAAAATATTATGAAAACAATTATGCTCAACCTTTTTTGTAATCAGTACATGCAAACACAAATTTATCTTAAAAATTAATGGAAAATTATTTCAGGACTTTTTTAGGAATAAAACTGTTGTATGTGTTCATGTTATTTAGCTATAACTTTCGCTATGCTTGTTTTTTATGATACTAAACCATTGGTGAATGTATTATATTAAATTGCGATTATGATATTGAAGGGTACAATCACTTTATTCAGTTTGAAACTCTGTTAGGTCTTTCGAAAAAGTTTTTGAAAAAGAAGCATTTTCTTTAACCGTTCTTCCTGTTCACACAACATACGTCGCCATCATATGCCTCAGCAGACTGTAGATTATGCAGTTTAAAATATAGTATGAATTCATAACAATAAAAACGATAACAATAATAATAACAATAACAATGGTAACAATAACAATGATAACAATAACGATGATAACAATAACAATGATAACAATAACAACCACAGATAACATAAGAATACTGTAAACCATGTCAGTAATTTTCGCTCTTTTCATAGACTCCACATTCCATCGCGCAATAGAATATACGTTTTAGTTTTCCTTGTTTCAGAAATAAGAATTCACGTTCATTGTGTTTTGTTTTTTTGTTGTTGTTTATTAAGATGAAATCGAAAAATATCCGCCTGTCAAATCACGGACGATAATTGCTCTGAAAATTCACTGGTTTATAGTAACTTTTCATTCTGCGTTGGCTACACCCTGTTGAATGTGCGGACTGCGAGTGTGGTATGATGACATACATGAGAGCAATAGGAACGGTAGTAAAGCGACAAGCCAGCATTGACATTGTAAAGGGCAAAAGTAAACGGGAAATAACTGAAAAACACGTGGCCAAAACTGTTTAGTCGGACCTGAGAAAAAGACCACCTTCAAAAGAAGGTCAGCAAGAAGGAAAGCTTTACACAGTTCACTCAATAGACATGTACTGGTCTAATAATTCAATGTTAATAAATACTTGAGACTAAAAATTTAATTAAAGTGATATTACCCTTCAAACTAACCACCATAATCAAAGTTTAAGAAAATCATTTGCCATTGGTTTGTACTCGGAGAAAAATAAGTGTTGAAACCAAAGTTTAACCTAAAGTAAACGAATATGTATAACAGTTAATTCCATTGGATACAGTTGAAATCTTTTTGGACTATACTTGTGAAAAATTCAAATCTACTTATTTACACTTCTACTAGGATCTGCTAATGACAGGAAAAGCATTCATTGTCCTTTAATTTTCTTACTTGACTATGATGTATAGCATGTCAATTTTAAAGTGATGCATAACTTTGATATACATGTACAGAGGCGTGATTAAAGTCCCTTGATCACTTTGGATGTCTTATCGTCGTTGTAGGAGTTTAACGCCCATTGCAACCGTATTTTTTGAACATTGTAACATGCGGACAGTTTACATAACAATCGTTCCTGGGAAGAACAAGTACTAGACTCCTATCCTCCGTAAGAAACTGCTCTTTTTTTCACATTACTAGACATGGTCGGTGGCAGGTCTCGAACCCATGACCCTCAATCAGTGAAATGTTACAGTGATTTCAAGTCAACTACTCATAACCACTCCCCGAAAGAGGCGGAAGATGTCTTAACAGCGAAATAGACCGTTATTTATACAAGAACCATTCCTATTTTTGCTTTTTAGATAGATGTGTGTTATAAATACAGTGCAAACATGCTTTTGACAATTTGTTTTGTTGTTTTTTTCGTAAAGAAGTGACACAAATACGAACGAATGGTGTGCGATAACATTGTTTTAGAGTAAACAGAACACAACTATATCTCTATTGGTAAATTCATTTATTCTTTTTGAGTAAGTATTAAGTGATCATGGGACTTTAAAATTATTTAGTTCGGTACTCAGGAACAGGGAATATACTCCGCACGATTAAGAGTAGTTCCAGATTTTTAAGCAGTCGTAAAGAGCCTTGATTGGTGGCTTCTATTTTCAGACAGAATGTAAATAAACTGTTGATATATTGTTTTTGTAATGCACATTTTTATTTCTAAATGTTTCAATACATTTACATAACATACACATGTTGTCAACATATCCGTATTTCAATCTTGTGCAGTTTCATACATGTACATACATGTAATTGTATTACAACTCTCATTCCATCATGTGCATGTATTCTATCATCAAGAAATGTTTTTGTGAAGTTGTGATGTATTTCAAAAAGAAAAATAGACCACGAAAGGTAAATAAACTGCTAACAGGAAAAAAAGGTGTATGTGGTCGTTCCTAACAAAACTGTGACTCCTGTAGGGTAATACAATGTTTTGTAAGATGTAGTTTTAAAGCTAATTTGTTCACTGAAACATATATTTGAAAGTTGACCATTTTGCATTGTGATTTGCTATCTTGCCATTAAAACTAGCATTTTTTTCTATTTTTATTCGTTCCTTCATATATAGCACAAAAAGTTCAAAGTTTCAAACCTTTCTTACAACGAACAGCTACACAGTTTTAACTAGTGATTATAATATGTATGTAAAGCGGTCATTGTTTCATGTCCGTCGACGTTAACTTTTAAAAGCATGTAAATACTGTTTTAACGAGGATTTTTTCATGAACTACGCATGATGTGTTCTGTAAGTCGTTTTATATTTTCTCATCAATCGGGAATGTGTTTATGCATGTTCGTATAATTTTTGGCGTTAAAATTTTTCGGATATGTCAGGGGACTTGAGAGGTCTTCGCTGGTCTTGAGCATGGATTCTCCTACCTCCCCCTCCCACGACGGAGTAGGGTTGGGTAGCCCGCTCGCAGCATTTACCTGACTTTGGCATCAAATTTTTATTTTCATCATGCAAACCATTGCGCATATTTACAGTCAAATTACGCGTCTGGTATTGATTAATGTTATTTTTGGCAATCAATGAATTTTTTTATAAACTGGTAACGAATATACATGTATATGTAGCGTTTGCAAAAATAAACTTGACAGTTGACTGACGGGCCTCATCCCTTGAAAAAAGTGTTTTGTCTTTATTACTCCATAATAAAGGTATTTGTTTTAGGACGACACATGGTAGCGAAAATGCTCGATTGAGGGAACTGAATTAGGGCATAATTTGAGTTTGTTTGCTTAATATTTTGAAGATATTTGTAGGAATGAGTCTCGTGATGAATTTGTATTGAGACGCTCTTATTTTTGTATCAAAAGTCGTCTTTATTGCTTGCGAGTAAACTTTTTTCCAATGAATTTCCTTGTTATTTGATAATTATGTCCATTTAGATTCACTATAGTTGGATTTTTTTGCATTCCTCTATCTCATACAGGTATTTGTTTGGCGATTTTGATGTACACATTTTTTTTAAAAAAAGTGACTCCTCTATATTGCATTTCATACCTAAGTTTTTTATTTTTATACTTCGTGGAATACTATTTATTAGCTCCATATATTTCAAAATTCTTTGCCATCCAAGTTGTAAATAAATTTGAGGCTATATAAAGAAGTAGCATTTATTTTCCCTGTAATCAAATATATGCTGCAGGTATTTTAAACCTTTTTATAACCATTATTTGTAGAAGAATGTTTAAGATTTACTGTTGATATATGTACATGTAGATATACTTTAGTAATGTACCTTTAAAATTTGGTACTTATTTCAGATTGAAGAACGTTTTGTTTTAATTACGTATGCAATATTTCTTCTTAACAATCTTCTATGATATCAAAAAAATGTTAAATCATAAGTGTAGATATAAGCCCGTACATTAAATAAAAATTAATAAGTTTGTGTGTAATTTGGCCAGACATGAACCTTTCAAGATTCGTGTAATATAATTCTTCATCTTTTTGCATGTATACAGGAAAAGCAGATCTCATGAAATATAAATAAGCAAAAACGATGCATAAAAAGTGTCGCAAATTTAACAAAATAGCCATCCACTTTAAACTTAAAAAATAAAATCATTTGATCAGGCATTTTACCTCCTGAAATGTGTGTCTTCGAAAGATGGTCAACTGAAATAACGAAAAAACACCCGGACATATTCCGAGGAAATGAGTGTCCGGTAAATATTGTCGCACAATAGACTATTATCAATGTTGTGCCATCGTATGCATGTATATGTAACAGGGTTACTGTCAATATGCTGTATTGTCGTAGGACTAAATAAATTATCTGTTCTATTCTGTTCTGTACTATTAAAGTATAAGTAGAGTTCCTGTCTTCTTTGTTATTATGAAAACACGAAGTACCGTGGTTCCAGGAAGAAACCGGGGTAACATGTATTAATTTTTAAGACTGAAAAATGGTGACATTTCCAATTGCCAATCAAGCGTATACACTAGTTATGGGTTCTGGTGGTTTATCTTCTCGTCGGCTGGCAATCGAGATGGGTACCTTGAACATGTAGACATCTATTTTGGCCATGGCCCTGTAGTGTTCTCTACTCTATAGATATTCTGGTGCTGGCCGGAACGTTCTGCCCAATAGAAGGAGGTCCGCTTGTCTTATAGCGAAATCGCTTTCTTTATCAACTCTTAAATGTCAAGTTCTTGGACGTTTATCTGCATGGATATTGTACATTATAAGCACATCTCTCAGGAAGAATCGACAGTAGTTTCTTTTTGGGCCACTTCTTTACGGCAAAAAATAAAGCTAAAAATAAATTAATGGACGTATTGATGAAAGAATGCTCTAGCTCCAAACTGGACACATACAAAAAAAATTAACAGTGCCTCGGGCCTACGACCCTATGAATCAAAATACCGCAACGGCAAGCACGCTATAGCTCTGCATGTACGCTGTCGGAACTCACGTTTTCTTACTCTACGGAATGTTTGGAGTTGTAACTTCAGTCAGTCCTATTGACTTATCTGCAATACTGATAATTAACAGATCGATCAATTTGAATATCATAGACCTAATGGTTTTCCAGTTCTTGAACATAACAAATCTGACATTGAACTTTGACCCAGAGGTCACCTAGTAGAAAAGATCAACTTGTCCCTGAAATCTGAGGATCCAGTGCCCATTGGTTCTTGAGTTATCTAACATATAAGGTTTAACCATGGACCTGGTCAGTTTTGACTCTCGAGTCATAATGTGGACAAACTTCACAGAGGCCCACCAGACAATGCTTTATACTTTTGGCCACATTGTTTCACACATTATTTTATTAATGTTATCATTACAGCTCTATATACAGACAAGGGGCCTTAATGCACATGGTCAATTTGACCCCAGGTGCATGATATGAACAAACTTAGTACATGTAGATGTCTAATAGACAAGGCTAAATACTGAAGCTGTAAATCGTGCGGTTTCGTAGATCATTTTTAAAGATATTCCTGTATATGTTTATATGAAAACCAATAGCCTTCTAAGTGTGGTCAATTTTGACCCTCGGAGCATGATTTGAACATTTACTTGGTACAGGTTTACTAAACAATATTGCATGTTTTTATGCTCAAATCTAAAATGTAAATATATATAGAAAGATCTTCAAAATAAGTGTAGTCTTACAAGACGTCAAAATCTGAAAGTCATGCTACGAAGTAGGTGTATTTAAGAAACTTTATATAGAAAACAGTAGAAACTATATCAAACTTTTATATGTTTCAGACCTAAAAAAAAATGTCAGCTTCCGGTGCAGCGTAAAAATAACATACCATGAAATCTAAAACACAAGCGAAAAATAATGTGCTGAGAATCAGTTTAGTAAATTATATTCTTTCGATCAGTTCAACAATCTAAAAATTACAAAAAAATCAATGTTTGTTCATTACTTTCTGTTTCATCTGATTTTTCGCCTCAAATTCCTGTTTTGTGTCAACTGTATTTACTGTTAACTGTAACTTTTTTCACTGCAATGCTAAACAAAGTAATTTGCCAAAGTGTATGTATTTTAAAGTGTTTGATTGTTGGTACCGAATAATCCATTTGACCAACACTGATCCGCTCCTAACTAGCAAACTGTTTCAAACTGACTTTAATTATGGATGAATTTCAAAATATCCGAGATAAAATTATCAACACGTTTTATATACAGTGCATTGTAAGAAGCTATGGTCAACTAATAATATCACTCTTTGTGACAGACCGGATTATTAAGAGTGGCATCATTAAACTATGGCGTATTCGGACCAAAAATGAAGATGATATTTCATCTCAAAATAAGTAAAATTTTAAATCAAATCAATTTGATTTCGTTTTCAAAGAAAGAATGGAGCTATATGACCAATGGCGGGTCTGTTTATCGATCAAATGAGACTAATAGTACAACTCAAGAAAATTCCATGAACGGTGTCTTTTTTACTTCTGTGGGAAGACAATGATATTTAGAAACAGTTATCAACATTCTAAGGTACAAACCTGTTGCGTACTTCTATGCGGAGCTGGGTTTCACTGCCAGAAGTGCAATATGGCGATGCATTCAGTTTGCCCTCAGGTCAGCAGTGCTTGTTGGCAGTGAATGAAATTTTACATTATATTTGGAATGCTCTCCTCGGTTTCACTGCTAGCAGTGCGTTGTGGCATTGCATTACGTTTGCCCTACCAGCAGTGCGTTGTGGCAGTGCATTAAGTTTGCCCTACCAGCAGTGTATTGTGGCAGTAAGTAACATTTTACATTATATTTGGAATGCTTTGCTGGGTTTCACTGCAAGCAGTGCATTGTGGCAGTGCATTAAGTTTGCCCTGTTAGCAACTGTAGTTGCATTGTGGCAGTGAATGAAATTTGTAGTGATTAGGCTATAAATGTAAAAAAATTAGACAAAAAGAAAGACATCGTAATTACAGGAGGCTAAACAGAAGGGGGAATTTCTATCTATTGATTATATCAAGAAAACATTAACATTACACAGTTTCAAAACAATAAGATGATTTTCAAATATGCGCGAATAGATATCTCATGTTGGTACGTGCAGCCGAGATTTAAATCATAAAATAGGTATGAGAGGATATGTGGATAAGGATGAGACACTGGCTTTACTCCATATTGGCCTATCCCTGTGTAACAAAGGAAATCGTTCAAAGTAACTCCCAGTACATCACAACGTCAGAACTATGTGGGTGGGATTTCGTGGAATAGTGAAAACAGTAAGTCGGTGACCCATCCTTTTTATCACACCAAATGAACGTAAAGATTTTTTTATAAAGCAATTCAAACTTATAAGTTTTTTCATCAAGCAGAATTTTGGTACATGCAATTCCGATTTTAAGGAAAAATATTAAGCAAAACCGCTTATAGAGATTTCCGGTTTTGACGTCACATAATCGTGACTAGCGTCTCAATCGTCGAAATGTTTTCATTTCATCAAATTATATACCATTATAATGCAAAACGAACGTTATGTTATATTGTCTGTTAATCTAAAATTAAAAGCGCGGTGAATGTAAACTCGAGGAATAACATGAATTAGGATGCTGTGCAAAAAGTGGAAATATTTGGAGCACAACAGCATAGAAACCGAAAGAGATGTCAATATAATGAAATCGGATTTCCATCAGAAATATCATTTATGCACAGTGGAAAATTTTCATGGGAAAATTCGAACAAAAAATGGAGAAAATGAATATTTGACCAAAATTTCAAAATCCGTCAACAACCGGGGGTTTATGTGTTATGGACTGGACAGAAAAAAACAAATGAACTATAAGTTATCATGGACCTTCAATCAATGGCACATAAGTGTGGCCTTGAACTTAAGTAGGCGGAAAAGATTGAACATGGGGTTTCCCTGTCATCTTGATGAGATCAACATTTGTTTCTAAGGATTTCACGCGTTTCACCAGAATTAAACTTTCTACAGCAGGTCAGATAACGTGCATTAACAATCGGGAGCTTGAAGCTTATCGGGGCAATCCCGGGTCCATAATGAAACACATTACAACCTGCGACCTATCTGGTTATCGTACTTGGTTCATGTCGAATCCGGTAGCTTACACAGTGAATCATTCTTTTGTTTTAAATAAGACCTTTGACTTCCACTTCCTCAAATTGTTTGTAGTTGCACATTTAATTGAAGAGATAATTTACAGCTCGCTGTATTAGAAACAATAATGCTAGAACGGGTTAATTGAATAATGTGTCATCAGCAGGCAGAAAAATAAGGTGTTGTATCACTGTTCCGTGCCGTTATAATTTCTATAATGCTCAGGTTACTAATTAACGGAACAGAGCTGTGCATGTCTTTTTTGAAGATGCATGAGCACGTCAAACAGCGGGAACTATTTGGTTGAAGGTTATTACATTGCGGAAATACTTCATTGTTGAAAGCTCGTTTTTATAAACATTATGAAACCATGGCATTACAGTATTGTTGTTATTTACAATGTTCGCAGTTTAAAGGAACGTACCCTATAACTGATGTTCATCAAACTAAATTGAGCGGCTTATGAGTTACTGATTTTGATGGTATGAGGTTCATTCCCAGGCTTCATTTATTTAAGAACCAAGCTCACAAAATATGATCTTATTTTCCCCGGATCTTACTTTCATATTTTACCGCTGAAGTACCCGGTAGACTGAATTTAGAAAAGGAGTGACATACGCCATGTTATCCAACACAAACTGCTGAGAGTGACGTCCCTCAAAAACTGGTTCTCAGTTTACCAATGTGACGCAACATGGAACCGGAACGCAGTATGGTGGCAATTTCAAAAACTGGCGGAACAGTTTATTTTTTGTTAATGAAGCAGTCATGGTCTATTATCTTGCTATACAATTTGAACAAATTGAGCACACGGTCCATGAGTGTTGCGGAAAAATAGATTTTTTTTCAAAAAGGGATATCACTCTTAGCGGTTTGTGTTGGATAACATGGTGGATGCACAAATGCTTGGGGTCTGGACCCTTAGGCCTGACCCTCGCCCCTGCTCACTGCAGTATCTTTAAATGCATCCTACAACCACGTGTAAGCTAACCAATTACAGATGCAATTCCTTATTCTACTTACCGGATCACATTTTTATTGTGACAATGTAATTGTTCCTTCCAAGGAAGGAGCAGTTTGAATTGTACAGACACACTTGACTGAACAATGCATCACGTAAGCCGTTATTCGGTGTGTTTCCGTTATAAGTTAAACCTTGTGATATTGAAAATGCGTTCTGCCGATTGGATGAATCCAACTAATAACCAATAGCCGCTCTTTTTCCGTACACGGTATATCTTTACGTTACTGAGGTTACTTCCGTTTATATTGCAGTAACTTCACTTGGTAAGCTATTGCATATTGAACTTGCAGAAATCGTCCGGCAATGCGTTTGAATTTGAATTGCTTAAATATCGTTTGAATTGCTCTTTATCGATGGTGTAAAAATGGCACTAGCCGTTTTAAAGTGCGACACAAAAATATATATCTGTTTTCAAATTTACCGCTACAGAAAACCCGGTTAGTTATTCCTTACTTACACATATGCATTAAATATGCGATTGGAGTTTTCAGTTGTTTCAAATCTTGTATTTATATACGTTACGTATAACATGGGACAAGTATAGATTGGGTGGCGAGTCCATACCCAAAGCATCTGTGGGCGGATGTCACTCCTTTTATTTTTTCAGTCTACCAGGTACTTCAGCGCAATACTCTAGTTTGCTGTAGAATGTTTTATTTAAACATATAAAGACATAACATGTATCTTCAAAGCTTGATGCTAGCCCGACACCCGGTAATAGGCACGTGTTTTGTGGTACATTAAAGCTTCAAAGATTGAAACCGGTCCGATATCCGGTAAAAAGTGATTTAAATAAATATATTTATTATTTGTTTCTTTTAAATACATAGAGTCTACATCTGTCATTGTTTTATTTTACTGATATGGCAGCTGGTAGAAGGCCATTGTTGATCGTTAGTGTCCCAGAGACCAGATACTTGTAAATGTATATAAAGTGTTTGTTTATTGTAGCGTCACCTCTGCTTAAAGGGTCAGCCATTTCTGACTTATGAGGCACCTTCTTTCTGAGCAGCACGTTTACCTCCCGATATCATTTTAATGCCAGGCACGACGCAGGTAGGCATACGGTAACTATTTTCTATTGATTATAGGCGTAACACATTTAGTTTACTCGAAATTAAAGGGAGATAACTCTCAACTTCTCTTGATACGCTTCGGATATCTACGCTATACAGTCTCGAAACTGTAAAGTTTACGTATTGAATAGACGCCCTGGTTTTTCTAGGATATAAACAGTCCATGAAATAATTTTATCTCCTTAAGCAAGACGGACTTTAGCGATGTCTGCATTGGTTGACTATCTGTCAAGTGTTAGGCCTACAACACACACCGACTTTTTCCGTTGGATATAGGAAGTAATACATACAGGGATAGTATATGAATACTAGCGGAAATAATTGTCTCGGCTGGTACAGCAAGATCCTACAACATCACTGATTACGGTAATGTCTTCGTTGGTTGTGGAAATACAGCATCGAAATTATCTGTGATATACATTGTACTGCTAATCATTAACCAAAGCTTCATGTAAATCAGTAATTTTATCACGTAGTCTAGTACAAACAGGATCCTAATAAAACAAATTTTGGTTATATCTTAGTTGGTTATACAATGTAGATAGGCGGAAATGTAAAATGTATATCACACATTGAATGCACGTCCCCATCACATTCAACATTATTTGTTTGCATGCACTTCTCTATCACATGGGTCTAAAGAACTTCTAGGTCGAACTGAATTTTTCAACAGTATTCAAGTTATGTAAAACCTAGCAATTTACCAAACTACCAGTTCTAGGCCTTTATCCTTGGCTAGGTAAGAAACATAAGTCGGGTCAGTAGCAGAGTTGGAAACCGTGACTCTCTCAGGGTTATGCATAATGTGCGAGAAGTAATTAAATACATAACAAACAAGGAAGGAACATTTGACAGGCACTCCTTTTCTGTATCATTTTAAATATACAACTTGTCGCAAATACGAATATAATTCTGACAAAGTAACACAATAACATTTTAACAGAACATATTGTGATAAACCTTCGTTTCAAATGAAACTCGGAGTTGACTTAGCTCGTGGGCTTTCAATGAGTAACACTATTTAAAAGACCGGTCAGAAGTCTTTACACTCGAGTGGTTCAAGGGCCGATGCATTAAACATGTTAAAAGGGTCCCTTGTACAAATTGTTTTATGCACCCAAGTTCTTGGATCAAGTTGTGCGATTTTATTATCTCCCTTTCATACATTAATTATTCTGTTGAAGTAAACCAACACCATTTGTTTTCATGAATTAACTTTTTCCTCGGCAAATTTAAAGATTTTCCTAGTATGTAAAATAAAGTCAATTTTGACTCGGGGTCATGATGTAAACAATCTTGATAGAAGTCTACTAGGCAATGCTACATGCTAAATATCTAAGGTTTCAGAAAAGAGGATTATAAAGTTTTCCCTATATAAAGCATATGTTAAGTCAAGTGACCCCCACGGCAGGGTCAATTGTGACCCGTGGGTCATAATTTTAACAATTTTGTAAAGGTCCACTAGCAATACTACATGCTAAATATCTAAGCTCTAGGCTTTGTGGTTTCCGAGAAGATTTTTTAAAGTGTTTCCTATACAAGCCTTTATAAAGTTAAGTGACCCCCAAGGCTGGATCAATTTTGACCCGGGGGTCATTAGTTGAACACTCTTGGTAGAGGTCCACTAGACATTGCCACATGCCAAATATCTAAGTTATGTGCCTTCCTGTTCTTGAGTCGAAGTTTTTGAAAGTTCTTTTCTTTCCTTTGTCGTGCACCCAGTGTACTGCATGGAATGGAATTATTTGAACAACTATTATAGAGCGTGATGCAAGGAACATATCTAACAACTTACATCAACATTGGCCAAGTGGTTTCAGAGATGCCGCTTGAATGAAAATTTTAAGACGACGGACGTTGGGTAATCCTAATAGCTCACTCTGGCACTTGCACGTTGTTCCAGAGTGAGCTTTAAAGCAAGGCAGTCTTAACGACAGCTATATTCCCTGCCACGTATAGGAACATTGAAGGAAATTTGTTATTCAGTGTCGTTTTCTCTCATAGGTGCACTGCATGGATTTCTAAAAGGCAAATAAAGTTACTGATCTGTTCAAGTAGACAAGAGTCAAAAAGTGCTTATGAGGTAGTAACGAATAATTCTCAGAACTACTTAAAAACGTTGAAAGACACACAACACACAATGTCATACGAAAGACGACAGACGCCGGAGATTATGAATCCAAATATATATTTTTGGAGAAACTTAAGATTAAATATCTTTATCAAAGTGTCAATATCTTTTACAAGAAAGTGTATAATGATTACACATAGATAATCTCTCATACATGTTATTCCAAACGTCTGTTTGATGTTGTGGGAAACATTTTTAAGCTACATGCATGCTTCATTTTCTGCAGGCACCTTATCCTTAAGCTCTATATTTCTTCCCTCGTATAAGCCTCTGGGGCAGTATTTTCAGTAGTTCATCTTTCATATGACCTTCCGGCACAGGGTAATCAAACACAATAGGTTCATGCTCAGGCCTGTATCTGAGAGTGCATGTTGACGCATTGATATATGTGGTATGCCCATCAGTTGTAACGCCATAACCTGAAAAAATGCAGACATTTATTGACATGAAAGATTACACTGCATCTTTCTTTTTTTACGTCCACGTCTCATTATTTTTAATCTTTGGCAGTCACTCTGTAATATAAGTTGTATTTTTTAAGTTTATGTCTTAAATTGTCCATTGACTTCTAACAAACTGTCTTGCCTCCCCACAAACAACTTAGATTTCCCCATTGGAGATTGAAAATGACACAACATGCTCCTCTGACTCAAATTCATCATAACATTTATAAACATGTAATTTAAATTTATACTAGTACTCTTTAGACGGATAAGAGGACTGGGCATTCTTAAGAAAGATTCACACAATAATTCTTTAGAAATTTGAATTTACATTTTTGTATGACCAAATGTTTTTGATGAAAAGTTATGGGTTTTTTTTGCAATATATACTTATTTTTATCAATAAACACGAATTTAATTGAGTTGACGACACACGAGGCACAAAAAACTACGCACGACGCCGCACATAGTGTGGTCATAAGAGCTAAGCATCAGCATTTTATACACAAGTGAGCTCGAACTAAATATTGTACTCAAAGAATCAAGTCTTTCGTAGTAAAAAAGGCAGATACTGACAACTTGATTACAAAATATAGGAATGACCTTAATTCAATTGGCCAGTCACACGGAAACCATTTGAGACAGTTTATGCTTTGGAATACTATACCAGGTAGAAAGCAACAGATAGAAAAGCAAATGATGCTTATGAAAACATATTACATGTATGTCTTACCTTCATGAATATGACCAAATATGTGGTATTTTGGTTTAACTCTCTGTTGTATTGTACTCAAAAGTTCCACACACCCTGCTCTGTTATTATCAAAGCATGTATCTCCATGACCTGATAAAACACATCTATAATATGTATGTCTCATTCGAGTACATGTTCGTACCAAATAAGGTTGAACAAAATTGGGTGAACATGAATGTCATATTTTACTACAGCTGAAAAAATGTTAATTTTATTTTATTTTCCTCTATATCAATTCTTTTGGTGATTATCACTTTATTACAAATGCATTTGTGTTGAAATGATCAGATTGTTAAAATAGTTCTTTCTTATATCAGCTTATGCAAACTACCCCATGGCATTGACTGTAATTTAACAGTACATGTATATTCAACATAAATGTATTTTCATATGAAAACATGCTGACCCTCTAAACAATTTTATGGAGAATTATACACATTATGATTGTATAATATATAAAACTAAATGTACTTGAACATGTTTGCAAACAAAAATAATTAATGATTTCATTACCAATTGGAGGTCCATGCGTAATGAGTATATCAGTTTTTTCTGGTATCATATTCCACTTTTCTAGACATTGTTCTCCTCGTGGAAGGTTGAATCCCCAATCACAAAACTCTGGCTGCCTGAAATTTTATTTTTAAATCTAACAAGGCAGACTACAAGGAAGCTTTATCCCCCGCCGCAAATAGGAACATTGAAGGAGTTAATGTTACCAAGTGTAGTTTTCTGTCAGAGGTTCACACAGTAGATTTCTAAAAAGAATACACTGAGCAGATAAACTCAAATCGTAGACCTTAAGTTGTGATATTGAGTCGACGTGGCCAGATCATGGGTTCTGCACATCAATATTATAAGGTAAACATCTGACCACAGTTTCATAAAAATCCTTCAACCGTATAAGGAGATGAGGAGCGGACAGGAAATTCAAGACTCAAACCTTTGACTTTAAGATGTGACCTTGAGCCAAGTGACTGGCTCATTGGTTCTGCTCTGACATCGTCTTCAGGAGGTGAATTAAATAAAATCTTTCCAGGGTAAAAGAGATATGGAGCGGACAGGAAACGTCATCTGACACTAATTAATCGTTCATATTATTGAGAATGCGTTAGAACTGTTTATGCTAAAATTCAAAACACTTAAATGGGTGACAGACATTTACCGACACCAGCAGCTTAATTTTAAGACTTTAGTTTAAGTGAACTAAAATCTGTTTTATCAAAGTCATTTAAATACACTAAACTGCAATTACCATGGTGAACCATAGATGTGGACTCCACACACATCGATACCAGCATCTTCCAGATACACACAGTTTGTCAGCAGTTCTTTTATATTCTTGACGTTATACTGCTCCAATACCTGTTCAAACCCTGAAGTAAAAATCTTGCCCTCATCAATTTTTAAACAAACAGTTGTCATTCTTGTTTGCATTTTACAACTTTGTATTGCATATTACTTGACAAGAGGGGTCAAATGGCCCTATATAGCCCATTTAAGTACCACTGTCCATAAAGACAATGTCAAGAACACAGAAGCTTACTAGCGTACAGTATACACTGAAATCCAGATTAGAATAGTATGAAATTATTTAATGCTTTTCTCAATTTTCAAATATAATTATTAATAAATTTATTATGCTTTAAATTAAAAACAGTTATTAAACTTGCGTACTGTCAGGGAATAAAACAACATGCACGTGAACGATTTTGTGTCTAAAAATAGACGAAAACTTAGTGTTTACCATGACAAATGAATTCACCAACAACATATAAGAATATTTTATCAAATAAATCTTATAATCCGGTGAAATTATTACTTCTCGCTTCAATCTACTGAATTTCAAACGTCATGCTCAAATCTTAAGATCTCTTTAAAAATTATATATAGAATTTGCATTTACTGATTGAACAATGGCAGAACTGTTTTCTTTTTCTACTCTACAACATTCATGACGTATAAATGTATGACTTTCTTTGCTATTTCTGTCGCTTCTTCAAGAAAAAGAGTTGTCAGAAATAGGGGGTGGGGAGTTATTTGCAGTATAAAAACCCTGCTTTCTGACAATTCTTAAGAAGATACAACCAATAGGCGGTGTTTTTAATAATCCATCATGTACATCATAGCCATTCCCTCCCAAATGATATTATGCAAAACAAGGAAAAGTCATTCATTACAATACCTTTGTCAGAAACTCCAAAGTTTCTTCTGAGGTAGTCTCGCCTGTTTTTCACTAAATCGTCATCAAAGGTTAGATCATGGTTTCCTGCTATCACTATTTTCACTTTATGTGGTAGTGAATCTGTAATAAATGAAATTGGCAAAGTATAGTAAGATAAATCAGGGTCCGTATATTACTGTAATATACGGACCCTGGATAAATTTACAGCCTAATCTTACGTTTTCTTTATTTTTCACTATTTCCCTTCTCCCGTCGAAGGCAAACAAGGACATGCAAATAGTCCCTGTTTACATGTATGTGACAGCCAATCAATAACATTTTCTTTTGTCTGGAGCATAGAAGGTCTATTTTTGCAACATATCATAATTACAGCATTACATTTGCTTTTGCAGAGCACAACTTGAACAACACTGAATGATTTCATTCATACTACATACAAAGATAAAGACATTTTGGGTTTAGGACATGGTTTAGGTGAAAGCCATTTTGACCAATCGGCATAGATCTGAATTTTGCAAGATTAAATGAAGACCAAAATCAATTACATGCATGTATATACAGTGTATGTACATGTATAATACTTTACTAGACTGTTATGTAATAAATAGGATAAATATTTGTCAGGATGCATGTACATTTTGTTGAGAAATAATATTTCAATGGTTTAATGCCAATTTAAACCATATTTCAGTCATTTTTAAGGGCTGACAGTTTAGCTAACCATGGTTCCTGGGAAGGACAAGTACTTGAACCCTTTCCTCAATGACAATGAAACTGCCAACTTTCTTACATACAGAGACAGTGATGATCATAAGCAGCTTTCAAATCTATGACCCTCAATCTATGACTCGGAGGTTACATGATTTCAAGTCTGACGTCCAGCGACAGTAACCACTTGACCACATAAGCTCTTATCTCACATATTTAATTTTTCATGGATTGTTCAATTCTTCGTCATGAAGAACATGATGAATATAATGTTATGATTTTCCATGATGAAACTTTAGTCCTATAAATATTATGATTTTCCATAATGTCAGAAACTAATATGATAATTTTCCATGATGAAACTAATATCATGATTTTGCATAATGAAACTAATATAATCATTTTCCATTATGAAACTAATAGCAAGATTTTCCAAGATGAAAATAATATCATGATTTTCTGCATGTCTTAGTGTTCTTTGACTTATAAATCAAAGTTTAGTTTCTGGTTTCTTAGAAAACATACCAAGAAAATCATTGAATTTCTTCACTTCATTTGCCAGTCCAATATTTGTGAGATCTCCTGCATGTATCAGAATATCCCCCTCGGGAACTATATGAGGTACTGCCTCAATCTTGGCATGTGTATCTGAGATGCAGACTACCCTGAGTTTATCTAGTGATATTGGTGTTGATGGTGGTATAGGATTCACCTGAAAATATATTTGAAGCAGAAATATATTGATAAATGTGTAATGTCAACTAAGACACATATTTTTAAGTATTGTTACTTTAGATAATCATTCCTTTTAATGTAATGGCTACTGTTCAAAACTGAACATTATGGCCATGTGTGGGGGTTTAAAAGTAAAAGATAACACCTTAAAATCCCTGCAAGATATGTGTACCCTGCAAGATATGTGTACAAGTAATTTGTTGTGCAGAAAGAAGGATATTAGTATGGGTAAAACAGAATACATTTGGGTTAGTTGGCACAACTACATATCACAGAGATTGTCATAACTCTTATATAATGAATGGTTAAAATAGACAAGGGAACATGTGCAGAGGTGAGCTAGAAATGTTAGCAATAAGATACCGGTATTTTACGTTATGTACAATCATTCAACAAGTACTCGTTGAAGTAGAATACCTCTTTATACATCGCATCAGTGTCCCATTAATTCAAATGTCCAAATTCTCAGCATAATTACATAACTAGTGATTTAAACCTTGCCATATTGTAGAAATTTAAACACAGTAGTTTAAAAATCTGATAAAATACACAGCAAAAAAATATGGCTCGTCAAAATAATTAAAACGTTCAGATTGCTTATATTTTGTGACAGTCATATTCCGTCCATTAAAATTAAACCAACAACAAAGAACCAAAACAATGGAAGATTTACTGCATCATGTCTTTATTAAATTTCTACCAACTTTCTACTTCCTGGCAAGGTTTAAAGCATTAATTATTTGGTATAAATAGACTGATATTTTAATTTTCTTTAAATACATATAACTTTTATTTCATAATTTTAATTCATGTTTGTCACATTGTCAACAAATTATGTAGTGACAAAATTTGGTCTTTCTGATGTTTAACGCCAGTGGAGATATTGTCCGTATGTAAAATTAACCAGTGTTTTTTCATGACAGCATCTAATTGATTTGACTATAAACACCCTGCTTGAAATGTTTAAGTGACCACAAATACTCGAACTTCTGCAGCAGTGACACAAGTGAATTTCACCATATCAGCCTAAATTTCAATTGTTTGTCCTAAAATAACTGTTTTCATGGTATTGGGCCAAAAGGGGTGACAAATTTTGAAAACCCGATATTTTGGTTCTTCAATGTTTTGTTAGTAACTTACTGCTTTTCACACAAATATAAACAATCTGAGCATACAAGTATTTTCACTAAGTCAGAAGATCTAGGTTTAACCCCTGTGCTCACCTTGAATTTTATTTGGATAGAGAAATTAATTTATTGGATGAATAATAAAAAACTGGATACATGTATTAAATTAAATGTTGTTTTTTCACAAAACTGATCTTGGAAATTTTGGAAGATGATTAAAGATCGAGGCACTCCCTATATCTAGTAGCAAATTATATTCCCGAAACATAGATTATGTTTTCAGTGAATGTAAAATGATGAATAAATACAATTTCAAAGAAGAACCTATGGTGAAAAAATTTACAACAGTTATAATCAGTATAGCGGCTTTCTGTCATAAATCGCATTCACCCATTAATTGTACAACAACAACTCTACAAAGATTATTGAATGGTTTACTGTGCAGTACTGCAGTATATTTTAAAATGCTGATTTTATCGATAATGACTGGGAATGCATAGCTGAAACTTTTAGGTTAAGTTATAATACTTCCAAAGATTCTATTATTTATGTTTTGGAGGTTATTTAGTTTGACATCAGTTATAGGGTGACATCAGTTATAGGGTATGTCCTTTTAATTGAGGATTGGCAAATAGGAAATAAAATGTAGTTACTTTGAAGGGACATACATCTAGCAGATTATATTCTCAAACCACAGATTATGAACAAAAAATGATAAATAAACAATATTTTAAAGAACAACATATGATGAAAAATTATGCCTCATTTTACCACAATTAATCTGGCTGTAATAAATCACTATCCACTCCTTAATTGTACAACAACAACATAGATTATGAATGGTTTACGGTACTGCAACATATTTCTAACAGCTGATTTTGTCAATAATGACTGGCGTGCATAGCTAAAACTTTTAGGTTAAGTTATAAAACTTCCGAATATTTTATTATCTATGTTTTGAGTTAATATCTAGTTTGATATCAGTTATAATAGGGTATGTCCCTTTAGGGTGGTATTTTTATTGTTCAATATTTAGCTATTAAGTATTGTGAGGAAACATGTGCCATCTACCTTGGTAATACTCACTGTCTCACAACAGATATTAGTACTTATGAACACTTGAAGTTGTTAAGTCCTGTTTCCTGTAATGTGCTGGGAAAAAAGATGGGTCAGTGGGTAGAGAATTTTTTTAATTATTTTTTTAAAATGTGAACTTGTACATGTTGTAATTTGATGGATAGCGCCTAGCAAAAAATATAATGATATTCACCTGTCAAGTACAATTATTTGGACTAGGTGGGGTACCTGTCGATATACAGAATGAATTTAGTGTTTGCCCTACTATTTAGTCCAATGAAAATATCTAAAAATTTAAATGTTCCCTGTCTCTTTGCCATAAACTTCTGACAGGTTATTCTATATATCACTCTATCTTGATAGAGCGAGACTCTATAGACCTGTTTGCGCATGACGTAATAAAATGTAGTAAATAAAGACTAAATGTTGGGCAAACACTAAGTCAGTTAGAGGCTAAATTAGAGAAATTTATACAACAAAGAAACCCAGTCGGTCGCTAGCGCTCCCTCCTTTGAGTTTCTATATTGTATAAATTTCTCTATTTAGCCTCTAACTATTACGTAAAATTGCATGGTTAAGTTCTAGTTCAGATAGTTGTAATCAACAGATGAATATATTTATTATTTTTGCTAGGCGTTATCCAGCGCAGATATCTATAAAATGTCAGTACCGGTATGTAAAATGGGTCTGCATTTGGAGTCGAATTATTGAGACTATGTTAAGTTCAAACACACTTCATTTCAGAGTGGAAAAGTTGTAACTTGAACAAGATAAGTTGAAATAATTTATGTGTAATATGAGTTATTAGGTCTAGTACACAATACAGGAAGTAAAGTTTCCACTTAGTACTGAGCGCATCAAAATTCGACGTGAAGGTGTGGGTGCGACAGTTAAGAAATGTCAGATCTATTTGACAGGGACAAGGTCAACAATTGGTAAATGTAAACACCCGACAGGTACCGCGATGTTAGTTTATTGACAGTTGCTTGATTGGTGTTAACTTCAACGTCAAATTATTAACCTACCTTGGTAACAGTTTGTTTCACCGAGATTTCTGACCAGGCTTTTGTTGGCTTGTCCGTGTGTTTATACACGCTGATGATACTGCTTTCCGAGGCCATCCCTGAAAATGGAATCCATCCACCAAACCACCTGCCGTATAAGCGCCAAAATCTACTGAGCATAGGAGAATCCACCGTTTATCACAAGTTTTTGTTTACTTCCTACAAATGGCGGAAACATGCTCAGGGGAAATAACTTCTACAGGTCCGACCCGACTATATTCCGTCCCATAATTGACGGTAACTATCCGGAAAAAAATGTTTAAAAGATGCAGAGATATATTAAGTATGTGTCTGTAAGACAGTCTTTTTGTTATAAATGATAATTAAAAATCACAATGCTGATTGAGTGAAGCAATTTGTTCTAGTAGGTCCGTAGTTGTAGTATCAAAAGCCTTTTAGTCGTTGGCTCTAAGTAGAAGATACACTAGTAGCTATACAGTCAATTTCCTGTCCCAAGTAATTCGAAGTGCATATTTCTTAGAAGTGGGGATTTATGGGATGGAGGTTGAAATTTTCGACTCGCCATTGTATCAGATATCTTATTTGAACGGAAGCACAAGATTATAGTTAACGATGTTTAAATTATTGATGGCTTTACATTTAACTTCCCATATTTTCATACGGAAACGGCACATATCTGACACAGAGAACGCTAACTTAGCAGTTTAAAACTGGTTCCAATTCTTAAATCATCATGATATTATATTAATCGCTCAAAATGGAATCAATGGGGGCAATGTGAAATTATCCGTGTCTTGTTTAAGGACACTGCCATTACTTGGGCACTGGTGGGGATCGAACCAAGGACCCTCCGGTCCTGTATGATCTAAAGGATATCTTGTGTATTGGTACATATGATAATGTACTATTTGGCTTTTTTCTGTATGTTGCCATAAGTAATATGTAAATATTTCTATAAATATTGGCTGTATGTGAACTTTTCATGACTGGAGGATTATAAAAGTGTATTTACTACACCATGACTGTGTAAGTCATATGATGAACATAACTGGTTAGTCGGGAAATCAGGGCCCTTTCAGTGTTTATATTGCTACACCTGTATGTATGATTGTATGGCACATGTACTGAATAAATCTTTTAATATGTTGAAACTAAATCAGGGCCAATATCACTCATTTCCCCTTTTCAGTGTACCGGGTACCTCGGTAGTAAAATATAAGAGATAAGATTCGGAAGAAAGTACTGATCGGGTCGTACCGATTATAGCCGCTATAGAGGTTGATTGACCTAATAAGCACAATTACAAAGAAAAATCTTATTTTGTTGGTTCTTATGTGAATGTGGCCCCCTGTTCTAACTGAGCTTTATGCAGGAAAAAAGGACACGTATGTAACTCCACATGTGAAGCCCTATAAAAATATGTATTAATTTTAATTATGTATATGTATAGGATGATACGTATATAAACTATTAAACTATAAAACTACTAGATTTCTAGCACTCTTGAAAGCATTGACATTAAATTTGATATATTGATTCGCACTAATTTATACCCGGTATAACAGTTTCGCAATCATTATTTAGATCGATGACTAAACAAATCATGTCACACTTTTCATTGATCCTGTTTGAGTAATCGATACATTCATAAAATCGTGACAAACCCGCAGTTCAAGTTCCGCATGATGTGTAGGTCCGAAAAAATCAGCTAATGTTAGCGTCCATGGTTATAAACGGTTACGAATTTTTACGCGTAGATGCGTGACATTACGTAGGGTTCCGCTCTAACTGTTATTGTATCGGGTAAGCTGAGAGCACTACATTATACCTATAATGTGTCATAAATTTAGAACATGACGAAAGTGTTTTATTTCATATTTATCGAACTTTAAATCGTTAACAAGGTATTTTAAAACCTGACATGTTTAATGCATGCTTCTACGAAGAAAGCGTCACGTAAACAAACGTGTATCTGTTACAAAATTTAAACTGTAGTCTACCTGTGTGTTAAGTAAATGTCCTAAAAGCTTAACAGTGTACTGATGATCAGATAACCGCTATTGTCTTTAGGCAAGAACTTCCGTAATTTCACTTGAACGAAAACCAGTAATTTGCGTTACGAGACAGTTGAAAGAACAGCAGCTTTAAAGATAAAGTTATAAACACCAAACGGATGTAAAATAATGGAATATTATGTTTTAGTGCTTGGACTTCACCTCATGTCTCTTCAATTTCTACATGGAATACGGATTCCGTTTTCTAAACACTTTCATACAGGTATGGTGGATATTTAAACGATTTTCCATTTCCATGTTTTTCATGTTACCAAATAATTATAAATGTCGTGGAGTGTATTTTTGACAAGGGAACTTTGAATGTAGAAAGACTTAGATGTCATGTTTTTCTTCATTCGTCAAATAAGAGCGGCGTTGCTGAAAATCTTCGAATTTGGTGCACGCTGTAGTGTCATTTGTGTATTTGCAGGTCACCACTGAGATACAGATACAGTTAAACCTGTCTTATGCGACCACACAGGGGAAGCTTTAACTGTGGTCTCTTAAGACAGGTGGTCTCTTAACTCAGGAGAAATTGCTATTGTATTTACATCTGAAAGATTTGCTTCACTCAAGTACGGGTGAATAAAGAGTTAATGAAACGCAGAAAACTGTCCAGTTTTATAGAATTGGGCGCAATTAAACGTAATAATGCGGACATTATTGATTTATTTACATTTAAAATGCGAGTATTTTCGCATACAATATAAGGAAGAAATTATTTCAGAGTTACCAAACACGTGTAAACAAACACTGATATAACAGTCTTTAGTTTTGTTATCAGTAAAAAATGTATTGTCCCTTGTATTTGGCAAATTACAAAAGTTATTTATCTATCTATATATGGGACGACAAACTTGCGCGAATCAATAAACATAGTACATGTATTTGAATAATGTGCACATTTTTAAGCTAAACATATATTTTAATAACGGACTTGGTGATTTTGTCATAGAATATATTTATATGTACTATCTAAACGTATTTGTTCAGCTTTATATTGTGTGTGGTAAAGGTTTTTTTATAATGAGTATTAATATTCGTAATATGATATTGAAAAGCTATATTCATGTTATACCATGTGTGGGATAGTAAGTCACGATCTTATATGAACATTTTCAGAATAATTCTAACCCGGTACGAATTTTTAACCCATATAAACATTAAAGAAACGTGGAAAAACTGTGTCTCTATACAAATCATTTCAAAATGTGTATTGAACCGAACTGTCAATATTAACAGTTTTAACATAAGCTTTTATTTACTCTTCTATTACGCGTGAACACTTAGACATTTTAGATCTTATTCAAAATTGATATGTTTTTTTCCTACTTCAAATATTTTACATATGTAAATGTGTATAGTCAACTATCATCCCAATGCCTTCAGGGGGTGAGTAATTATGCGGAAAAGCCTTTAAACATTTGGTTCATTCGAGGACCTTTGAGATCAAAACTGCCGATACCGCGGCTCAATAAAGATAAAATCATGATCACTTATAGCTGTCCTTCAGGTGATAGGACACCAGTCAGCCGTACATATCTCTGTTTTTCCTCACATAATGTTTAGTCAACATGAACTCTAAAAAGTCACTGCCTACATGTGGTGACTGTCACTTGTATAATGACGAATAACGAATCTGGATATAACGAAAATCCGGATTATAGGTACACATTATCTCTGCCCGAGTTTTTTTTATTTGTTTTATACGAAAATGTAATATAGATATAACAAACTCCGGATATGAGGAACACATTTAAATGATCCCAAGGAGTTCGTTATAAACGGATTTTACTGAATCAGTATAACTATTTCATCTGTGACTGGGTCTCGCACATAGTACGCTAGATGCTTATTGTATTCTCTGTCTTAGTGTATTGCCACAGTCTATGTAACTCAATATTCTGTCAGGCCCTACTTTCCTTTATTCATGCAAATTCTTTTTATATATTTAAAAGCAGTAAGTCTGTTCTTTTAAATCTTGTGTTACTGATGAAAAACATAATACAAGGCTAGGATGTTTTGACCGAGAAGAAAAGGGCAATCTTGCAAACATAGTAATGAGAAAAACATTGGGAGTTCGTCACGTGGGTTTTAAAGCAATGGACTCCCACTGACCATAAACAGATACGAATATATAGCAACTCGTTAATTCGTCTTAAAATCAGAAAAATACATACTACCATTATCGTGCATTTAAATTGTGTGATTTTACAGAACAAACAAGTGTGGAATGGCTTGGTACAAATCGCCTCAGACGAGACATCGCTCATACAGACACGCATTTTCCCGACAGAACGTTGGCGAGGTTCAAAATTGGTGGAAAATTTCAAGAAATATATTTAGAAAAGAACCACTTCATTGATATCGCAAATATTCCAGTTTTCATGTCAAAAAATGGGAAGATTGAAAAAAGTTACATACCTATAGATAAGGTAATAATGGAAGATTTAATTTTCCAGATCACTCTATGTGATATTATACTAATCGGTAAATAATATATGTGATATGTACTTAGGATCATTTTGTAATATGTTTATAAGTTTATTTGATCCTCATTAATTTGCATAATGTACATTTATAAAATTAATTCGTAAAACTCACAGATAATATCAAGATATGCTAATTTCTATAATGTGTTACTTACTTATCCTTATGTATACAAAATGTATTAATTTAGAATCTTTTCATATTAATGTTTGGTCCCTTTCCATTTATTGTTTGTGAGTAAGGGTTTTTGTTACCGACGTATCAGGAGCGGTCTGCACAAATTACCGCAAGGGGATAAGTGAAGATAAATAATTTATAAGCACATTTTATTATGTCCGTCGTTCAATACAAAGAATACATAATAAAACCTTATTCCGAACTATTCCAGGAACATGTTTTATACCAATCACCAGATGTTGGGGGTTCGTTTCTGGTTACGAGTCGTAGAAGTAACATAAGTCGTAATACAGAAGTCGTAAGTGCAGCTATTATTTACAGCTATTGTTTACATATTATCACTGAAGCTGTCACTGTATACTCAAGTTTCACAGTATTTCCTGTCAAAACAGATTGTTTTCAATTGAAAGTTTTGTATTTTAATTTTTAAATAGGAAAGCATCTTTAAAAGTTTTTGCATTACAAAAGGTATACATTTTTTAAGAAAAAGATGCCATGTGCATATATCTTTTTTTTTCTCGTACAAAAGTAACGTTATATCGCGCCGCCTAAGTTCAGTTTTGTTAACGTTTGTCTTTAACATTCTACTGTATTTCATTGCGGTGATATTGTTTATAAATACTTTATGCATTAATTGCGAATTATTTTTTTATAAATACATGTACATATATAAACAATTTTAGTTTGGAACGTTCTTCCACAACACCTCGTTGTACGTTATTCAACCAGATGTCGACTCAGAGGTCAAAGGTGAAGGTCATGTCGTGTCCCGGGTACCGGATCAGAAACTTATATTTGAAAGCCATCCTCCGAAAGGTATATCACCATTTGTTTTTGTTTTTATTCTTATCAACGGAACTTCTACAACCGGTCCCTTTTCCGTGGTCTGGTCCGCGCCGGTCTGGCTTTTAATGTACACCCAGAAAGACGCCAGCGCAAAGTTTATTTCTTAAGGCATGTACTAATTGACACTGTCATTCATTACTTATTTCAATCTAAGCTTACTGTGTTTTAAAGCTATAGGTGTCGTTTGTTTCAGCTTCAACTTCCCGACAGGAAACTGACAGCAGTATCCATAACAACGAACATCGTGTTCACGAGAGAAGCAGACGTGAAATTAAGACATACAATGTGGAGATCTTCAGCGTCGTCGATTACAAGAGTTACCAATTGTAAGTATACACTTAATGTTTTACATCTTTTGTTCTCTTGAAAGATGCAACATCAATGGAGAAAAGGTGTCAAATTTTATTTCATATAGATCTATGTAATATTACTTTAAGTTGTCAGGAAGGAAGGAAGGAACGAACGAACGAACGAACGAACGAACGAACGAACGAACGAACGAACGAACGAATGAATGAATGAATGAATGAATGAATGAATGAATGAATGAATGAATGAACTACAGCACACATACCCGACAAACACTCATTGATTTAGAAAAAAGCACACATTCTTGACTTCAGCATACATGACTGTATAATTAAGTAATCTGAACATTGTCAATTTTTTGTTAACTTTAAATATAATAAAAACATTCATGCGAAAATTCTATAAAAAACCATTTATTTAAAATTGCATATTTAGTATAAACTTGCGTGACTTATACTAATAGGAATTTAATGAATTAATCTGTCTATTACGCAAAGGTCAAATATTCCAAATACAAATGTATAGCTAATTTGATATGTATTTTCCGTTTTGTAACACTTTTCAATGCTATTTATTTCGTTTATCTTGGTTACATGTGAAACTGTTTTGTTTTGTTAGCTGGTATGACTTGACATCAGGTTCGAACAGACACTCGCAGGCTGTACAGCAAGTGATGCAGTATATGGCGTATGTTTTTAACTCAGTAAGTGCACGCTGCATTTTCCATGGTTAGGAACTACTTGGTTTGATATCACGAGGTCAATTTATTTTCCTCAACTTGTATTAACCAGTTTTACCTATATTTTAACAATGAGATCTTCTGACTTCCAAATTGGGCAAGTCTATTTCTTTAAATAGGAATGTTCTGCAGAATTGTGATCCAAAATTTTAACAACTTAAATCCTGATCAGACGACATTTTATTGTCGTCTGCTTCGAGGCGTCCAAACTGTTTCAAATCCTGTATATTTAAATGGACACATACACAAAGGTGTCAATTACATATATAAGATGTTACGTTTCAGGTGGATATGCGTTACAAAACAATTACGGGAGAAAACTTCGTTTATAACATACTTTCGGCAGGAATTTACATAGCTGACGTAAGTTTATACTGCAAATAAATTGAGTTGTAAGTAAACCATGGCAAATGTCTGTCAAGCGACAAGTGAATGTATTTTTTTTATACTTCGTGATTTGCAGTAAAATGTGCTCTTCGTCGGGTACTTAAGAACTTTTTTGTTAGACGATAGGCCTAATATAAATTTACCAAAAGTTTATTTGATATTGCTTAAGAAATGGTTTAAGTACGTTAAGACATGTTGCACGGGTGTCGTCTGCTTATAGCGGTCGTTCCATCGTACCTCCTTCCCATAAGCAGTATTTCATTGTAAGGAAACAACTGTAGCAAAGGTTGGTGAAAAAACTGTGTTAAATACAAGTGTTTAGAACTGTTTTTTATCATGCAGACGGCATCAGCGTCCCCTTGGTCTAAAAAACAATGAGGCGAACGGCAAAGTATTCAGTGACGTAACACTTACATCTTTTACGGAATGGATAAATGAGCAAAACAATCTACCACAATGGGATCACGCTATGGGATTTACAGGGTAAATATAATTCAGTTAAGACTCTATGTCAGTACATAAGCTGATGCCAGTTTAACCCTTACCCCCTAAAACCTAAAATAACTAACCTTTTCTGGGGGCGTTGGTCATATGGATTATCCGGTACCAACGATAAAACTGTAATTGCACACATACACACCCTTACCCCTCTATTTTGTTTAAAAAGAAGTGTCTATGTTTCAATTTTGACATCACCATTAGTTATTTTAAGTTAATATGAAAATTCACTAACTTATCAGCACACAGTGGAGACAATGGTCAGATTACACGGATGTGCAGGTTGATCATGATCTACACTGGTTGCAAATACAGAATAAGTTGCTTCTAACAGGATAAGAGCTCACATGTTCCAATCCTGAAAAAGGATAGTACAGTAAACTTTGTATATAACGAACTCATTGGGACCATTTAAATGTGTTCCTTATATCCGGAGTTTGTTATATCCGTATAACATTTTCAAAATAAGTACAGCCACTTGAAAGTTTTGCTTTGATCTTCCAGGTACGATGTAGTAAGCAGTACTACCGGGGACAGTGCAGGTAAGGCTGCTATAAAAGAGGTTTTCATCTTTTAGTAGCACTGTACATTTAAGTTAGAATAAATGTATAAAATTTATCTAAATAAAACTGAATTATATTTGACGTATGCACCAGAACGGCACGTTTTCTCTTACTGGCTCACAGATAGAAGTGCCGAACGGCTTACAAACTACCCGGACAGGAGAATATTAATTAAATATGATTAAGGGTGTCATGAAAAATTGCCGGGATTCGAACCGCGTGTCTCTGGATTACCGGTCTAGCGTGCCATCCCCGACACCACGGCGGCACGTCAAATCTTTCATGACAAATTAAGTTATATACTTGACGAATATGCATTAATGTCTTACAAACTACCCGGGACAGGAGAATATTAATGTCGATTTTTCAAGGATTTAAAAATGAATTATTTTCAACACAAAAGAGCTGTATCGCACGTAAATAATGACAAGACTGTAGTATAAATTGAAGAAAAGTATATTTTAAGATATTTCATATCTGCATATCTATAATGTAAAGTATATGCTAATTGCATAATTGGTCGAGTAAATACGTATTGAAATTCAAACAGAAGGTTTTTGAATGACGCACCTTTACATATTTATAACTAGTTGTGAAGTTAAAATTAGCGTTCAAATATAAATACAATTTGATTTACAACTATAAGTACACAGTGAAATTTACACAAAAAACGTATATAACGATTCCGGACATAGCGAAATTCCGGATAACAGAAGCGATTTTTCAGGGTCCGACTTAACGTGCATGCACATTAAGTCTCCTAATTCAGTTTTAAAGTGTTTTCATGATCTCTTGTGGGTAAACTATACAGACTGCTGCAAATCTAAAATAGTTCTTTTTCACAAACGTTCTTCAAACTAACGTATTTGAAAACTTTAATTGCATTCATATTTGAACACTTGATTGTATTCGCATTTACCGGAATACCGGATAACGTTCCTCTGTATTTATAATTATTTAAACACCCGATTGCGTTTCTGTGTATTCACATTTGAACATCTTATTGCGTTCCTGTGTATTCAAAGTTGAACACTTCATTGCGTTCATCTTTAAATTCACATTTGAACACCTGATTGCATTCCTCTGTTTTCAAATTTGAACACCCTATTGCGGTCCTCTGTATTCAAAGTTGAACACCCGATTGCGTTTCTCTGTATTCACATTTGAACACCCGATTGCGCTCCTCTGTATTCACATTTGAACACCCGATTGCGGTCCTCTGTATTCACATTTGAACACCCGATTGCGTTCTGTGTATTCACATTTGAACACCCGATTGCGTTTCTCTGTATTCACATTTGAACACCCGATTGCGCTCATCTGTATTCACATTTGAACACCCTATTGCGTTTCTGTGTATTCAAAGTTGAACACTTCATTGTAAATAGATTTAAGCAACTTGGTTGTCTTCATATCTGAATGATTGATTGCGATGATACTTGAACACCGGATCGCATTCGAGTCTCGTCACAAAACCAAACAAAGTTTGTAACTGTACCTTCTCCTTATATTTTCAGGGGTTGCATATCTTGAAAAACTGTGTACTTCTGATAGTACGTCGCTAGTAGAGGATAATAGCTTTAACTTCGTTTCCATGACAACGGCTGCGCATGAACTCGGACACAGGTACTACTACATGTACATTTTTATTTAAAATGTAACATTTTGAAGTTTTGCTTGGGAACATCTCAGTATTTTGTACAGAATGTAAGTCCACCATCAGCACCCGTAATGTAAACTCACAACGCATATATATACATGTATATTTATTTCATCAAACAGTTCCGTTACTGTCGGAAGTTTTACCTGAAACAAAAATTGTAAAACCAATTACCCCACTACCATTGCGATTGCCATAAGTGATAATGTCGATATGCTAAAGAAATCCCGAAGCTGGAAAATAGACTTGTTTTACTTTTAAAAATGTGTAGAATGAAGAATTGATATTACACGAACATAATAAGGGAGCGGTGGCGTCTGTCGTTCATCCCGGGGGTTGCGGGACGACCGTACCTCCTCATATGCCACTAGTACTGGTTTTTCCAGGAAGCGGACTCGAGAGCAACTCTATCAGCTTTGGTGACAATACTTCTGTTGGATAATTGGGGAAGTATTAAAATGTATCGATCATGCGACTCCTGTAACTAATACAACGATAAACACCAAATGTTCCGGATAAATCATGCATTATTTATCGCTGTGCTTCTTTGAATTCTTTACAGTCTGGGAGCCCAACATGACGGTTTCGACAACACCTGTAAAGATGATGATAACTTTATAATGTCAAGCGTTAACCGAGTTGTTACAAATGACCCAGAAAGAGGTCAACATCTCTGGCAGTTTTCAACGTGTACAGTAAACGATTTTAAAGCCTTCATAAACAAGCTTGACAAGTAAGTACGATAAGTGTGTCACCAATGCTGACAATAGCTTCCCCTTGTAGCATTTACCATTCTTTAATAATCCTCATCTATTTTATGACCTCGGGCATCAGCCAAATCTTTTAATCATACTTATAAAAGCAATGTTTCCTGACCATATTATCCTCTTATCTAAAGTGGATTGCCAGTAAGACAAACTGTGAAACTGACTACTTTACCATCTTTCCAAAATACTGAAATACAGTTCATTTCCGAATGACATGACAGTTATATAACAGAGAAGTCCAACATTATCGCGTGAATGTTTTGGATAATATGATGTTTAAATGTGTTCTTACGTGCATGATATAGAGATACCGTTTTATGCAATGGTTGTTAATTTCTATGTACATGTATATCTATTACGTCACTCTCACATTATCTTAAATGAACAGTTTTTTGGAGCCATACTACTATAAGCCCTTTGTCCTGATATCGTCTCATTAAAGTTGATTGCCAGTAGGCCTAACTGAGAAAATTATCATTTTTGCGATATTTCTAAAATGCTAAAATACTCCACTAAAATATTACAATTGAATAAACTTGTTTAACTCCATGCAGTGTAAATAATTTTGTTTTTGTATTTTCTTACTAGGGAAAACAGAAATTGCATGCTACAAACAAGTGGCTCCTCGAAGGTTCCTACAACACTGCGACCTATGGCACAGACGTATGGCCCAGATGAAACATGTGTCCTTAGATTTGGAGAGGGGTCTTACGTTTGCAGGGTAAGTTCACAGCGTCTTAAAGTTTGTAAAATATTTAAACTTCTCCCGCCCGGTATATTTTTAAAACGGACCCGTCCATTTTTTAATTTCGATAGTAATATTAATTAGCTTAGATGGACGTTCAATGACCATTTACTTTCTGAATAGCGAACAGTGCAGATCATGATCAGACTGTACGGACGTGCTAACTGATCATGATCTGCACTTGTCACAAGACAGAATCACATGACGTCGACAGAATAAGAGTTAGTATACATTAGATGCATCATTATTAGTAAGCAACATGTTTGACTACATTTGATTTGATTGTTCTCAGAATTAGTTTCTTTGTGGTTATTTTCAGTCTATACAAGACTATGAAACAATCTGCACTAGTATGTTTTGTAACATGCCTGGCACATCACAGTGTTATACCACACTGCCAGCCGAAGGAACACCTTGTGGGAATGGAAAGGTATATATCTATGTTTATTTATTTAAAACAATATTTTAAGTATTGATTTTTGTCGTAGCTATGATTTTTGCCATAGTTATGTGGCTTTTTGATGTAGCTATATGGAGTCATGCCGTAGCTATGATATTTTGAGGAGTTAGGCTGCATTTATGAGTCGGTTATGTTAGCTAGTTTTATTACAAAGCAGCGTTCCATAAATACGACGTGTAGGAACGTGGAAAGTATTGAAAAAAATGGTACACTCCTCTTCTTTTAACATTGCAGTGGTGTACCAAGGGAGATGTGTGACGTCATCACTTGCACCAACAGATATCACAGATAACTGTGTAATCGGGAATAGACCGGGATTATTTGACAACACGGGAAAACCTGTGCACAGCTCATTGAAGAAGATCCTGGGAGGTGTTACGGAATTACACCGGTACCAATTGTTGTGGGAGCTGCAATGCCAAAGAACAACTGACGCAAGTATGAATTATTTCCATGTTTTGCGGTATTTCATTGTTCATTCCTTTAGCAGGACATTCAATATTACCCCGTGTCGTCATCACTTAAAAGGTTTATCAATAGAACCGATCAGCAACTGTACTGTAAACCTTCGTATTTAACACATAGGAACTGGTTCAGATCATTTAAGAAAAGAGAAAACAGAATGGGAGACAGATTTTCACTTTGTCTGACACCTGACTGGCTTGGAAAAAAGTCTGATAACTTATTACATTTTGTATTTACTTTTACACAAGACTTTGCTTTATCATACATGTATGTTATAAAATATCTAGCCAGAATTTCTTGCTAGGCTTTAAAGGATTTTCATAAACACGTATTATATAGGCCTACACAGGACGCTTGGAGCTGACACATTTTCTTGTACGCATGTTATGCTCAGAACTGAAACCCCATAGTTGTAATAATGTAAACAAGTAAATAATAATGTTATAATGTTTTTTCTTAAATTCAGATTGCCTGTATGGCGACCATGGTAGTACGTTTTGCTCCTCAATGCAGAGATTCGGCTGTTATCAGAATGAACAGTATTATTATGCAACCTGTAAACAACAGAAAAACTCATCCTTACCAGGTAAATTTTACACGTTTACTAGTATATAGTCCCTGCACATTCAACACGCTTTTTGGGTAATATGATGTTGTTAACTTTATGTTTAACAAAAATGACAGGGTGTGACGGGCAGTTGTTGTTCTGGAACACCTCATGTATTATATTTTGTATGAAGACATCTTGAATTTCATTTCTTCATTTGTCTCACTAGAACACAGGTTAAAGTTTCTCTGAATTTCTGGTAACAGGCACACTTTACTGTGCTTTAATTGTAGTAGCAGGTACAGTTTTCCCATTGGCTAAGAAATTGATGGCTTTAATCCGATTGGTTCCTACTTTTAATCAATACTATGAGGCCTCTAGTAGGAAAACTTTAACATTGTACGAGTTAGGTTCTCTTTGATGTTTTTTTCTTCTTGTTTCTTAAATTGTTATGCAAGAAATCAGTTGAACTATTGAACTCGACTTTACCGTCGTATAACTTACGATATTGGGAACCAAAATGGCCACACATGGAAATATCAAGGGGCTGGTATGGCTTGATAATTATCTGGGCCTGAAACTGATATTTGAGGTAAGAGTCAACCAAAAAATAAATATCTCATACTTTATATATAGTTTTTTTTTGTTGGTTGACCCTTGCTCAAATATCAATTTCAGGCCTAGATAGACTATCCAAAGCATGCTATAACCCCCCTTTGGAAATAATTCCATGCTACTGGTAATAATTATGTATAGTAATGCCTTCTATTACAAACTTTCTCTTTTATATTCGTTGAGTATGCACATATCTGTCATGCAATTTGTTGTAACGTGCAGGTTGTGAATACGGTGACAGGTTTAGTGGTTGCGTACAGGCCTCCTGTAAACATTACAGTGATGAGAACTTGCAGGGTGTTGTGAAACCTGCTTTGATCCAACTCAAAACCGTCAAACCTCCTGTAACAACAACAACCTCTACAACAACAACAACCACTACGCCAACAACCTCTACAACAACAACAACTACGACAACAACAACAACTACACCTAAACCAACCACTACTACTCTCGACTACCGTATCAACAAAGAAGACTACCACAACGTCAGGAACCAAGAAAGGCAAGTGAAAACAACAAAACACACAGGAGATACAACTACTGAAGAAGGAATTTTTACATCATCACCAACATCTCCAGAGGAAAAAGGTAAATCAGTTGGACCAAATTGTATATCAACACTATAAAATTCAGTGTTTTACTTAAAAATACACTAAACAAAACTTCTAACGCCACCTGCCCTTTTCATTCTTTATTTAATTACCGAGAGTCCCCATTTATGTCCTCTTATTTTAAGCTATCGGTGCACGAACGGCATCATATCTGAATTGAGGCAGTGGGTAGATACTTCTGTTATATGAAATTTCAAAATGATTGAGTGGTACAAATTTCATATGAAGAAATTTAAGGTGGTTTTCCCAAAGAAGAGCATCAAGGCAAAACCATGTTAAATCTACGGAGGTTTTAAACGTTAAAGAGTAAAATTCTCTGCCAGATGATTTGTGTCGCACTCTGATCTTTATGAAATTCGTGTGACAGAGAAGTATCTACTAATATTCATAGAGTAAGATATGATAACTAAATACTGGTAATAAAAATAAACTGGCGAATATTGGAAGTGCTGATAATTAAATAAAGAGGAAAATAATAGATGATGTGCAGTTTTTTGTTTAGTATCTTCTTCTGGTACTTAGAAGATGTTTCTAATTTTTACAACATCGTCATTGAGAATACAAGATGGAGAAAAATCTAACATTATTTATTGGCATTGATTTAATACTTGTCATGTATTACATGAAGTGGAACTGGCCAAGGAACATTGACCTGCATTGTATTAAATAGAAACTGCGTTAGGAAGCTTTGGTTATAACAGTAATGAACCTGTTTCATTCTATTATTATGAACAGGCAACTATAATCTTTGTTAAAATGTTTTCCTTGCTCAAGCTTAAGTCTTAAAACTTTTGGTGTTTTTCAGTTTTGAAATGGTTCTTGTTGTATCGGCTGTGCTGTGGGGTGTGTGGTGATTGTATTGGTTGTTGTGTGTGTGTGTCTGAAACGAATGCTAAACTGCAAAAGTAGTGGTGGCGGAAAATGTCTGAGGATAACGCTTATGTGATTACAGAACCTTTGCATTATAAATTTCCAAGTTTAAAGTTTACCCCTAAATGTTTTGACTTCTTTGCATGGTTTACATGCTGCATAACTTTATAAGGGTATACATCAATACATCTGTAGACATATTACCACCTATACAGTAAACTCAGCTATCAGCAGTCCTTGGGACCTTGATTATTCCTTATATCCGGAGTTGTAGTATAGGAAAGAAAAATACCTCGGACAGAGAAAAATATTCACTGCCCTTATATCAAGATTTCGCAATATCCGGATTCGTTATATACATGCACATTGTAATAGGAATGCTATGGTAAATTTTCTCTTTTCTACATTCACAGGATAACATTGGTTTTGTGTCGGCAGCAACCCAGCCCGCCATCACCTCCACCAAGACGAGAGTAACATGTCGTCCAATCAGAACAATTTCAAATGGTTTGCCAGTGACCTGAAGTAAGCGTTCATCAAATGGCACAATAGAGTAGTTATTGCTTTCTACACGCGTAGTAAATATGGTGTTTGTTGTTTGTGTTTATACATTATCAAATATAATTGGTA